>KZ062662.1:55989-79187 GCA_002091835.1 Anopheles maculatus
CGTCGAACCACGTGCAAACCGTATTTAAAGTGTTGGTAACAAACAAGTTTACATGCGTGTTTGACCCAAGCAAACCAATAGCAACTGTGGTGTATGCGGTGGTTGGATGGATGGCTATGCTGTTGTGGTGATCGGAGTTGATGTAGTTAGAAAGATTGCTAATGCAGTGTTTGTTGATTGCTTTCATCTACAGGACGTGGAGGATCCGCGGGAGGAAAATTCCGCATCTCGCTTGGTCTGCCGGTTGGCGCCGTCATCAACTGCGCTGACAATACGGGTGCTAAGAACCTGTATGTCATTGCTGTCCATGGCATCCGTGGTCGTCTGAATCGTCTGCCTGCCGCTGGAGTCGGAGACATGTTCGTAGCTACGGTGAAGAAGGGAAAGCCAGAGCTGCGTAAGAAGGTAAGGTAGCAGAAGAATATTTCATTCCAGTCAACATCCCCTGATCCAATGTTGTTGCGTCGATATGGATGAATGGTACGCTTTGGAGAGTGAACTAGCAGTACCCTAATGAACTATTTATTCTCTTTGTAGGTAATGCCGGCCGTCGTGATTCGGCAACGCAAACCGTTCCGTAGGCGAGATGGCGTGTTCCTGTATTTTGAGGATAATGCCGGAGTGATAGTGAACAATAAGGGTGAAATGAAAGGCTCTGCTATCACTGGTCCCGTGGCAAAAGAATGCGCTGACTTGTGGCCTCGTATCGCATCCAATGCCGGCTCGATAGCCTAAGGGAAAATTGCACAGGGAGAAGGAAATTTGCTAACCAACATCAGCATACCGAATGCCGGAGAGTTTGTTATGTTTCAAGAGTCAGTGAAACAACCAACATTGCTCGGTGATTGAAGTGTCATCAGTTCAAGAACCGCAAAAGCAAATATAAAACAAATTGGATCCCAAACTCAGTTCGGTGTTGTGTGTTTATGGTGCGGTGGTACTGAAAAGAGTAGTTTGTTTTAACATTGGGTTGATGTTTGGCTTGGCAATCCGTCGATTTCATATTACTGTGATTTTATAGCGAATTAGAGAAGCTGCTCAAGTCCTTTCTGATAAGCAATGATAAGACCTCATATTTGTTGTTACGTTTTCTGGGAAAAGCGTAATTTCATATTTGATAGTGGATTATTATGAATGGGTTCAAAAGATCTGCCATCAAGGAGACAGTAATGTACGCTTCTGTCGACTGTCCAAAAACCGCGTGAAGCCTGAATACCTCACCCATGCCCAAAACACGATGATATTTGTTTTCGTTTCTTATTGCTCAATATTTGATGAATCTACAATTCATATTTCTTTGTTGGCGGTTGGGCTAAAATAAAGTAACATAGCGAAACGATTATAATTATATCACAACAGCGGATCAAGCAAATCGAATTTGTTTCCTCAAAGGAATCTGAGTAAAATGGAAAGATTACGATGAGCCTATTCCTATAGAATGGCCTGAGCGGATAGCGGATGTTATGCTTACGATAAGTCCGCTAACAATGCGTAGGACGAAAATTTTTCAACTTTTTTGCTTTTTATTTTTTGTTTTTCTGCCATATGTGTGTGCATCACTGTTTTCAGCGGACTAAACCATGAACTGTCAAAAAATCTATCTCAAATCACAGGCCAGCAGCCAGTACCGGCACGATTGTACGTAAACTACGGGTAGCTTACTGAAGCAACTATATTTACAAACGTACAGAACTGGCCCGTGGTCAGCGGTCAGTAATAGAAATGGATCGAAAACTCATGCTGAAGCTGTTGGTTGGAACAATCGTTACTTTACACGTAGGATTCTACATCGTCAAGCCACTAGTGATATCTCCTCGTGAGCCAATTCGTATCGATGACGACAACACCCCACCAAAGTATTAACTTCAGCAACACACCGTCGTTATGCTGACACGCTTCGCAGTGTACAAATGACAATGAACATTCGTTACCGTTTTTATTGAAAATACAATTCGCAGTAAAGACAATCACCCAGAGAGTGTTATTACGTTCTGAACAGCTGATAATTGGGTGGGAGTTTGAAATAACACATCATTTCAAACTCCCACCCTACAGTTTTTTAAAAAATGCAAAGCAACGTCGTAGGTTGGGCTGAAATCGTAGCGATGCTCCGGAAACGTTGACGGTTCCATATCGTACGAACCCCTTGCATGCGAATACGATTCGTTTACGTTTCCATCGCTACTACCGGAATCGGATCCGCTGGTACGTTTGGGGGCTGATCGTCGCCATCGTCACGGGGCGGCTGGCCGCCGGCAGCAGATTCAGCAGCAGCACCACCACGGCGCACTATGTTACTCAAGTATTTATCGTTCTCTTGCTCGTCCAGAACGTGGAAGTTTTCACCCTTACCGACGATTGCGATCGAAATATTCTTGTTGTTCAGCTCCACCTCGTTCGGCAGCGTATCCTGAAGCGCTTGCACGCCATGGCGAATAAGTTCATCCTTAGTGCAATCTGGGAAGGTTGCCAGGTGCTTCTCAAGATAGGTGCGAGCACTCTGGGAACGGGATCCAATCGACATCGCCTTGCAGTCGAAGAAATTGGCGCTTGGGCATGTTTGGTAAATGTGCGGGCCCTGATCGTCGTATCCGATCACGAGTAGCCCGACACCGTAAGGGCGCCGGTCGTACCGTTGCGTGCAGACTTGCATCTTGTTACCAAGATTGCTAATCAAGCGGCCCACCGGATAGTACGCATCGTAGGAATATTTGTAGTTGAGACATTCTTGGCGCAGATAGCGGCTTAGGATTCGGGCATCAGCCGTGATGCCGGCGAACGAAAGGCCAAGATGATCGTCGATAGAAATAATCTTCTTCTGGTACGACGATAGCTCGGATGACGCACGTTTCAGTGCAATTAGAACGGCATATTCCTTGTTTTTCAATCCAACCGTGGCCGAACCGAGCTTTACGGCCTCCATCGCATACTCCACCTGATGCAGACGGCCCTGTGGACTCCATACCGTCACGTCGCTATCGTACTGGTTGCGGAACTTTGAATAGAAAATACAGCAAAATGTAAGGTTACCAGAACTAAAGCTAATAACACCTAAAGTTATCGCAAATATTCGTTGTTTCACCCGCACAAAGCAAATTGCTAGATAATTAACTTCATTAGGAAAGCCAACTAGAACTTACCATGTTTTTCGTTTGATTTCTGTGAAATTACAATATTATTGCTTTGTCACGAATTTCTAGGCTTCACAACAAATGACAACCGCTTTTTACAATTCACAGCAGGTGAAACCTAAGGTCATCTACGATGACATTTTTCAAAGACTTTTGACATTTGTTTATAGCAACCTTGAACTCTCGCTCCACACACAAACAAAATTGCGATAAAAATATGTTTTACAAGCGAATACACTGTTGAGATTAGGTTGCTCGTAATAGAATTTAAATAAGTGTTCAAACTAACTATCTATGTTGTATTTTTGTGTTATAAACATTAGATCGATAAATTTTTTGCCGCCCAATGGATTTGAATTGCACGTTAGCCGCTTTTGGCTAAGAGGCCGTACCACGAACGGATTTGCAGCGGTCCTGTGGCCGAGGTGCTAGCGGCTTTGGTCTTTCATTCGACAGGACCGGATATCGAATCCGATTAAATACGGGTATAATCAAGTCAAGAAAGATTCAGAATTGTTAAATCATGATCTCTCAAGGTTGTAGTGCTAAATAAGGAGAAGAAGAAAGTGTAATCAACTTTCTATGCCATTTTCTAAACCAAAGAGTAAATGCAATGGTGTCTCTTATTATACTGCGTTTTTCACATCACAAGCTGATAGGTCCTTACTACGGGCGAACGATTTGGATGGGATTATAGACACCCTGGCTTTGTTACAGTGGCTTTGGATCATTCAGGTCTCTTTCGCTTCGTGCTTCTTCTGCTTGGTTTACCACCCGGCTAGGTCACACCAGTCACTGAATCCTCTCTACGGGGAAACGATTCGAACGGGATTCGATCTCCGGTCTTATCGTGTGAAACCGCTATCGTTTTTTTTTTTGTCAATGGATTGAATATGGCATAATGTAACTATCGCGTAGATATCCTCGTCGTACTGTTGCTATTGTGCTACCGCGTCGTGAGAGATACTTTCATATTTGGTGTAATAAGTCTAGCCAGGTGTATAAAGTATTAAGTAAAACTATTAATCCATATGAGTATCCATATGGTATATGAGAAGTATGAACCATTACGAATTTACAAGAATTAAAATTAACAAACTCACCATCTCAAGCTCATCTGGCACGAGTTGTCGTTCGCTGGATAAAAGAAGCATTTGATACCACGTTGTTTATCGTTTTTTTCCGTATGGATAAGAAGAACTAGCGTTCAAAGGAAATGCATGTCGAAAACAGTTGTTTGTAGAGTTATATACAAAAGATAATAAAATCTCACCACTTATCTAGCACACTATATATGAACGAAAGCTGGCACGTGCTTCTTCTACCTCGCATGGTAGTACGCGCTGTTGTGCTACGTACGTTTCTGGTAACTCGGAAGCTTGATTACAACAAAATTATAATTGACTTAAATAATAATTTTGTTATCATATATTTATTTTGTTTCCAGAAAGTAATATTTTCTTCAGAAAGGAAAGAATTTAACACATCTTTTACAAAAAAAAATCATAGTTGAGATTATGCAGGAGGAGCTTTTAATTTACATACTTAGGATTGTTCAAAAATAAAAACAAACATTTAATATGCTAGGTTGGATTGGGTTTGCACAATGTTCTACTTCTCTCGAGCTGCTGGATACACAAACCAGGCCTGGTCAAACGACCACGTATGCCGTAATCAGTGTGTCGCCAGTATTACTTTATTTTTATTGCGGCTAGTGAAAGTATCTTTCGACGCTTTCCGGACGCGACCTCCTGCCTAAATCGTGTAGCGATTACAGACCCAACTGTTGCTTCAAGCTTGCTTTTTTCATATACCGGGATTCGCAGCAAACAGGTAATGCTCCAGCTTAAGACCTGGGATCGTATCGTATTTGGTATGTGGTGGTTGTGAGTAGATTAGGTTACGTCAGAAGCAGATTACTTTACCCTCGAATTTGTGCAGCTTGCCATTGACATGAAGCAAGTGTGTGAAATAAGCAACAACACACTACTACGGAAACAAATAAGTAAAATGAAATAATAACATTTATTTCCAGGTTATAGACCTTACTGATTTTTGGCAGAATGTGTTATTATTAGCTGACTATTAGCATATTTCGAGGTTGAACCATATGCGTTTACATTTACAAATAAAATCACTTACCGTTGATGTTATACAGGTTTTACCGGCTATCATATAAATGTATTGAACCAAGGAATGCGGCAAATTGGTGTTGGCATGATTTCCTGGTATCACGCCAAACCATAACATTTCGTCGATAACGTTAGGAGCTGTAAATATGTGTTTTAGTAGTGTTTTGCGTTTGTTTCATATTCCATTAACCGGCATGCAATCGCTGTACGAGGACAAGAAGTGTTGCGTGGTTTGCGTGTTAGATACCACAACATTTAACCTGAGGTTAATCAGCCTTTCTACGGTGGGTGTGTGATACAGACAAAATATATTTATTTCTTGTAGTAAGTAGGATCTCAATATATTTAGTATTTTATAACACTACAACATCGGAAGGTCTAGGACTGCCATTTGCAGTTTCCTATGGTTTTGGATGGTCAGTCGTGCGTACGGTGAGACGGTCCAAACGGGATTCGATACAGAGTCCTGCCGTGTCCACCTCTAACTACCTAACTTGTCCGTAATAAAATTTGTACATGTACTGTAAATTATTGTTTTACACTCACCCTAATATATTCTTCAACTCACTTGTTCATATTGGAAGACTTGCTACGGGTGATTGTAAGAAAATAAAATAAAATTTAAATCAAAAACATTCTAATAAGTAAATTTCCTCTGCGAGCTATTAGCCAACATAACTATGGCGTTCCATTTCGTTCAACTGGGGCACCTCCGAGGCCTCTACTAACGATATGATCGTCGATTAAAATACGACGATTAATATGGTCTACCGGTACGCTTTGATTGCTACTGGCATTCCCGACTGACCCGCAGCATGTTCAAGGTGGCTAGGTTTTGCTCCGGGTATTAATCCAGTAAACGCTAAAGCGAAGTTTAACGGCTAATTTGATCTTAAGTCACCCGGGACGTGCCCGGGCTTGGACACGTCTGCCGGGCTAGGTGATACCGAAAACGGTGGCTTTCATCAATTGGCCGAGCTGAGTGGTAGGAATTGTTAGTTTCACACGGATCGCCACAGTGTGCAGTTGAATGGCCGGGCCCATTAGATAATACTTCTTTCAATTCGTTTTTGTAACATGTACCAGCAAGATGAGCAAAGAGTAGGAGGTGCCTACCACTTCCATTGATGACTAATATGGACTTCATCAAGTCGGTTCATCAATTGTGCTAATAAAGCACAAAGTGCGCTAGCTGGTAGCAGTAAAACATTAGCTACACTTACAATAAACGAAAATAGGTCAAATCACAGTGTTACAAATCTAATATTGAGAAGTAATATACTAATTACAAGAAAAAACAACATTCAACCCTATTATAAATTAACGAGAAATCTGGCACTTTCGTAACACTTGATTACGGTGAATATAACAAGACATTGAATGATCGGTACATGGTAGATAAAATAACACACATGATAGTAAAATGAATAAGCATAATTTGGGTTTTATTTTGAACCAGACATTTAAGAGTTCAGCAACACATTATTCCATTGCGATTAATTTGTATTTCCACGGATCGACAATAATCATACAGGCACGATTCTTTGGGCAAATGATCTCGAAACATTTGTGTTCAACCGAGCTTGCTAGGTCTATGGTTTAAACCATTTTTTTCTTGAGTACTGGAATGTTCAAACAATACATCCAAAATAAATTTGTTGTACCTTCGATACTTCTGCCATTGTATGCCATTCACAGGATCTAGTTTATTTTTCCTTTTTTCCTTTTCCCAAATCTTATTCACACCGCCCGGAACAAGATGTTTCTAATCTTTTTGAATAAAATAATACGATGATAGTAATGGGAATACAGTTTACATAACCTGAATTGTTTGTACTCTTAATTTTGTAATTTGAACCTAAACCGCCATACCTACATTTCGTCGGCTGGGTGATTGATTGAGTAATCCCTAAACAGCCTAAAGCGCCACACTCACCACATGCTCCCTTTCGCACCACACGCTCGTCACATAGCCGGAACCCCATATCACTTTCATTCCCGCTCGTTCGTTCATCTCGGCGAATTGGCAATGTTTTCTAGTGTGAGGCCAACGCCGCACGTGTGGCGCCGTGCGTTCCTGTGATTGTCCGTGGTCAGTGTTGGGTAAGATGATCGCAGGGAGTGGGAAATCGGTCATGATACGAAAAGTGCTGGAAAGCGCAGACTAGAGACGGTTCCATGGAGTGGTTCCGGTAGTGAATTATGCTGTCTTCATGCTCCGGCTGATCTGTGCTACATTACTTCTGGGTTGTGCTGCTAGTGTTTGTACCGATTGTAACATAGACACACTTTTTCGGTTCAACACCGTGGCCAAGTGCCGTGTGTTACGAGTCAGGCCCAACCACCGAAGCAGTGGTGAGGCTCGTACACTAGTTGATGAATTGCCATTGAGTTGCCATTGAGTCGGTGGAAGCAAGGGGTGCATGATATGGTAATTTTATCGCTTCCCTTAAGTTGCCGCTACCTTCGGAAGACACATTATCACACAGAGAGACAAACCTATTTTTTTTGTCACACCTGTGAACCGACTAAGAGCCGGCGGTGTTGCTGCGGCTGGCTGTATATGGGAGCAAATAAATTGTATTTGAATTATGCGTGCGGCGCGCAAATCTATCATGCCGTGTGTGGCGCAGATTAAGCGAGGACGTTATGTTCAAAACGGAGCGCTATTCAAATGATATCAAGAGCATTTGCTAACGAACAGTAGCATAACAATGTTATTACCAACATTCACAATGCAATCATGCATGTAGCAGGAGTCGTTACTTTAATATTTTAATTACACGTTTAAACGAGGATTTATGAGACAAATATTATTTTAATGCAAAAACGAATAGACTTGTGCTTCTAGTAATTTAAAATGATTAAGAACACTTTTGACATACTTTCAATTTCACATAGCTTTCGCTCGGACACTGTAACATCATTCAACTGGGTAATTTCATTCAAGCTCATTTGCATGCATAACAAATGCTTCCAAACCTCTTGAAACAGCTCGACTGTTTTTGGGGTTGAATTTATAGTTTTGCGTCATGAAAATTCATAGGATAAATTAAAGCGCAAATCGTGTTAATGATTAACTAAATCGAAAATAATCGCTGTGCCAATTATACTTCATTCGGGTGCATTAAACATGTTTTGAATGAGACCACTGATTTAACGAATGCATAAAACCTATAGATGCGCAGTCTACGCACGGCAATACTACTTTGTTGTATTCGTGAACGACGGCCAGACTGTAACGTTACGATTTGAGATGCTTCAGGTAGATCAATTTGGATCCTTGCATTATGTGACCTTGAACGTCAAGAGCTGGATGCTCCGAAAGAGGCGATAGCATAGTGGCAAATGCATTTTATAATCTTCTTTCGCTTGGTAGTGTCAAGGTGAAAAGAGTCGACGCAGACTGGTTTTGCTCATCGTTGATCGGTCGGTGAAGTGTGCAGTATCGAATCGTTTTTGTGTCATTCAGATTCCAACAAATTATAAGAGATTTTAGTTGTTTTCGGTTTGTTGCTGACCTTCGCAACATCCATGGCTTCTTTAGCACCTTTCAGCATCATTATTAGCACAAACTGTAAAACCATTTCAATTGTATACTGGGTGTTTTTTTGTCAATTCTAGTAACACCATTTTTATGGTCCGGTTTTAATTTTTGGTTTGGAATATAAATGAAACTGGGTAAAATTACACTTACAACTTCATCTTTGAGCTACACACTTTGAACAATGTTCGCGAGTAAAGTGGCTTTTATTTCGACTATCAGTATGAATCAGTATGCCTTTTATGATTCCGGCATTTTGGTGTTAGCTTGTTTTCTTGATATTCACAAATTGTAGCCTAGTTACTGAATGCAAATATTTTTATAGTGAGGTATTATTGCACAATTCACGTTTTGTTCGTAAAAATGAAAGTACCCTTATAGCCACCAAAAATGTTGCTGATGCGCCAAAACATGTGCCAAAACATCATCCAAATCTAACGGCAAAGGCTTTGCGTGAACTGTACATCTCCGAGGGTTCGTTTTCGTGCATGGATCTGTAAATAGGTCACTAGACACTTACAGTTTTTGCGCTGCAGCCAGCAAACGTAAACAAAAACAACCTTTTTCTTCCTGCTGGAAGCCGTCCCATCAAAGTTCATTGCAGTTGTTATGCAACTGCTCGGTGTGGTGGAGCTTATACGGGAAGATCACTTGATCAATACGCGGGCCAAAATGGATTCAACGGTTTTCTACGTGCATAGGGGAAGCACTAGTAACCCTATTGATGCTAGTGTTTCGCTAGCCTAAGTTACACAAAGTGAATGTGAGCGTCTGGTGCGTATTGTGAGCTGTGAATATCCGAAAGACATGCGACTTCTTCATCAGTTGGCTCTCGCTGTAGTCCTACGCAATCAAACGACATCGACGGGCGGGAAAGGACCGTTACGAAGCTTCAATGCTGTTGGTCCAGTGTAGAAGGTTGGGCTGATGAGTTTTTATGCCTATTCCCTTACAATCACTATTACCTACCGGAGTACCCATTTGATCGTCAAGTAATTGCTGGAAACGTTTTGCAACCTGCGGAAGGAAAATTCAAAACAGCTCCAAAATGTTACAACCTTGTAGTTTGCAAATGAGTTATTGTGCTTTCGAAACAAATAACGTTAGATCTCTCATTTACTGCAAGAAAACATACAAAAATTTCCTAAACTGTCAATTTTGCAGGCCCGCTTTCATCTGAAAACGATAGTTTGCTGCTTTCACTTATCAAACTTTGAGCTAGTTTTACTGTATGAGTTTCATTACTGAAAGAACGTATATACGCGTGCTATCGAGGATATATTTCTCACCAACAACAACATGTATGTAAGTACGCAAATCAAATTGGAAAATATGTGTTCGCTGCATGTTCGGTTTCACTATCTTTTGCTGCCACCTTTCGGCACTCGTTTTAGCCGCAACCTGATAGGAAAGTGAACCGACGCGCGTCTTTGCGCACGTTGATTGCGTAAGGTGAAAAATTTGCTTAATTTTTCTGCTGTCGAGTTGCAATTTGTGCGAGGACAGAAGCTTAGCTAATGCTCAGTAAAAGGAACATCTTCCACCGTATGCTAGTCACATACACAAAACCGTGCAGTGGCGATGTATCGTAATAGCTGGTTCTTTTTTATCACACAGGTCCCGTTTGAAAATCCTGCACTGCTGAAACTCGTTACGCTACTTGGGGCAACGAACTTAAATCGAAGATGAAATTTTCAAGACTAAGAAAAAAACTAACAAACATAAATGTAAATTACTTAAGTTAAATTTGCCGTGAACCAAACATAGTTTATGAAAAATATGAAGAAAAACTAAGGCAGAAAATTTTAAACAAAAATTAAAAAAAGAATCTAAATGAAAATTTCATCCTAGGAGGGAAACAATTCATACTGTACAAAGCTGATAAGGTGTATATACTTACAAAAGTAATTTCTAGTCATTCCAGTCCTCGTTGAGCATTTGGTGGGATGGAATCTAAAAAATCAAAATCTAGATTTTGATATCTAGCGATGATATGACGGATCATGAAAAAGTCAGCTACAACAATAGAATTGATAAGATTCTTTGAATTGTATGGAAGCTATTTAAGGTTTGAAAGTTTCACATAATACCATTCAATTTCCTTAACAGGCTCCAAGGAACTTTTAAATTTAATTATAATTTTTCATTAAATAAAATACAATATATAAGTTTTCAAAAACTAGTAACTTATAATTTGACGTAATAGTCTGATCGTATTACCATTTAAATAATTATAAAACATGGAGAATACTCTAGTAAATTTACTTTAACATCAGTTTTAAATATCATTTCATATTTTATTGTTATGTGTTAATTATGTTACTTAAAGACATTGGGCATTCGAGGGAAAATAATAAAATTGTTTACTTGAAGCCAAATTCATAAAAATATATCATTTTAGGACGCTTGAAAAGATAAAATAAAGGATTTTACGACATTTGTTCGAAAATGATCACTATGGAGTGCAACAGACGAGTGGTTAAGCCAGACAAAATAATTAAGTGATGTGCTTGAAACATGTATGTAGATCATAATGAAAAGGAAAACCGTAGCATATAAATGTATTGAGATCAGTAGATCAGTAGTAGCAGATCGTAAAACTGATTGCCCGCAATGAATTATAATCTGGTGACTATTGTAAACATTTCCATTTCCAGGACACCCATCACGTTTGGGATCGTGTAAAGTGAATCCATTAACATAGGCTTTATGGTGCGCTATTCATTGTGCTGTCTGTTTGTTGCTTTATTGCGGCAGTTCGCCAACCATACCCCACACGTCGCACTGAATGACGGATGGAATTGTTAAACCGGAGCAAGAAATATAAATTCCACATTTAGATTGCGACAAATTAGCTACGGCCTACCGTTCGAATCTATAGCAGTTTACTGTGGTAAACGACAGACAAACATTGGAGGCAGCTACCGTTTCGGGACAGAGCGATGAAGCTGTTGTGGCACTATGGTTAAAAACGAATTAATGCGATGGGATGGCGATTACGGTAGGTAGAGGATGTTACTGTCAATATTCAATGCACACACACCAATATTCACGAAGCCTGGTGTCGGGTTGGTCGCTGGCGCTGAACAGCTTTTATTTGCGCATCCATCACCATAAACATGCTTATTCAACACAAACAACCAATTAGTTTGGATGCATTAGGCCGTTTCAAAAATCATCGGTAGGGAACCGGTTGGGCCAGACGCGATAGGCAGGTGATTGAAGCAGTGTAAAAAGGAAGTGACAAATCTAGACTCAATGGTGATGGTTTTATAGAGCTGTAGAAGTTTGAGAAAATGTTGATCATCAGCATAGGTAAGTTATCAACTGTCAATTGACCCTCCGCCACATGGCTGACTATCTGGTTCTGTGAGCAAATGACATGACGCTACGAAAAGTATTGATCATGTAATAATGCATAGCTTTACTTAGTTTTGGAATTTATCACATTTGATTTTCTGTTACATTTTTTCTTCTTTTGGCACACCTTTTTTGGAGAGGCTTCCTTGACGTAGCTAGAACGTGGCTCAGAATGGCCTTCCTTCTTTTGGCACGTAAGAATAACTATCCAGAGCTAGAGGTATAATCGAGCTAAGGAAGCCGGTAACGGTACACCAAACAACCAAAAGAAGAACGATGCATTTCCACACTTACTTGACTTCATTCTTCTACCGACGAGAAGAAATCTATCCTTCTCCGAAAACAAGTTTTTCGACACATAACTATTTTCGACAAAGTTACGTCGAGTTGCAGTTAACCAATGCTTACATATTATTCTGATGAATGGAGAATCATTAACTGATTTGTTCGTTTTTATAGGGCTTTGCTTTTCTCAACACAAACTGATGCGAAAAAATGGTAAGAAATTACGAAAAGGCGATTAATCACACGATGTTTGTGTTTGTTAAGGCTACCCTACGCTTCGTTGCCATCATCTGCTTTCATATTTTCCCGCGCAAACTCTTATTACGCTAGCTGGGCGAACAATTGCTCTGGCATATTTACACCCATCGCTTAATGACTTTCGAGCACGTAAATGGAACGAAATAGATGATCTTATATTTGGAGCTTCGCTTGGTGACTCAAAAGCACCCCAAACTACCAACAATGATCTAGTTCAGCTGTTATGCTTCTAAGGGTGTGTTGTAAATGCTGCTGTTGTTGTGTTTTGTTTTTCCCGCAGGTTTTATGCAGATCGTGACCGACAAACTTGATATTTTGACACAGTACAGAAGTCACTGTCAATATTCAATGCACACACACCCAAACTCACGAAGCCTGGTGTCGGGTTGGTCGCTGGCGCTGAACAGCTTTTATTTGCGCATCCATCACCATAAACATGCTTATTCAACACAAACAACCAATTAGTTTGGATGCATTAGGCCGTTTCAAAAATCATCGGTAGGGAACCGGTTGGGCCAGACGCGATAGGCAGGTGATTGAAGCAGTGTAAAAAGGAAGTGACAAATCTAGACTCAATGGTGATGGTTTTATAGAGCTGTAGAAGTTTGAGAAAATGTTGATCATCAGCATAGGTAAGTTATCAACTGTCAATTGACCCTCCGCCACATGGCTGACTATCTGGTTCTGTGAGCAAATGACATGACGCTACGAAAAGTATTGATCATGTAATAATGCATAGCTTTACTTAGTTTTGGAATTTATCACATTTGATTTTCTGTTACATTTTTTCTTCTTTTGGCACACCTTTTTTGGAGAGGCTTCCTTGACGTAGCTAGAACGTGGCTCAGAATGGCCTTCCTTCTTTTGGCACGTAAGAATAACTATCCAGAGCTAGAGGTATAATCGAGCTAAGGAAGCCGGTAACGGTACACCAAACAACCAAAAGAAGAACGATGCATTTCCACACTTACTTGACTTCATTCTTCTACCGACGAGAAGAAATCTATCCTTCTCCGAAAACAAGTTTTTCGACACATAACTATTTTCGACAAAGTTACGTCGAGTTGCAGTTAACCAATGCTTACATATTATTCTGATGAATGGAGAATCATTAACTGATTTGTTCGTTTTTATAGGGCTTTGCTTTTCTCAACACAAACTGATGCGAAAAAATGGTAAGAAATTACGAAAAGGCGATTAATCACACGATGTTTGTGTTTGTTAAGGCTACCCTACGCTTCGTTGCCATCATCTGCTTTCATATTTTCCCGCGCAAACTCTTATTACGCTAGCTGGGCGAACAATTGCTCTGGCATATTTACACCCATCGCTTAATGACTTTCGAGCACGTAAATGGAACGAAATAGATGATCTTATATTTGGAGCTTCGCTTGGTGACTCAAAACCACCCCAAACTACCAACAATGATCTAGTTCAGCTGTTATGCTTCTAAGGGTGTGTTGTAAATGCTGCTGTTGTTGTGTTTTGTTTTTCCCGCAGGTTTTATGCAGATCGTGACCGACAAACTTGATATTTTGACACAGTACAGAAGTCAACATGTGATTTGTTTACTTTCGCTCACCGACCCCGTGTGTGTAGTGATGCTTCAGTGCCCGGAGGAGGTGTAAGCTCTACACTTCACAAGCATGTTTGCGAATGGAGAATTTAAAGACGCCGTTGGTATGGCGTCCCCACGCACCAAGGAACGAAGAAGGGATCTTGAGTGAGTCTGTGTTAGATCGCCTTAAAGTTGAAAGTTACACAATCGCGTAAGATACAGTGAACACAAAAAAGCACGATGTCTTGGTAAAGATGGTGATTTTACTGTTGTCGCGGGATAGTATGTACCCTGCGCCCTGGTGCATTCGTGACTTGCAAGCTGCGCTATCATTGAACGGCCGTGATGCAATGTTACCAGAGATTCAAGCATTCCAATGAAAAATGCATCACATTTTGTGCAGTTTTCATATCCTTATTTTCATCATTTCTTTATCTGGGTACGTTCGAGATTGGAAAGCAGATGAAAGGTGTTGGTTGACAGGGAAGGAAGCTGCTGGGAGAATAGGATGATATTTCATCGCTATTTTCTGACCTTTTTCGGATGTCACGAACGCTAGCATCATATTATCGCAACATAAATCATATGATTGTTTCCAGTGTAATAGGAGATCGGCGACTAAAGGTACGAATTAAAGTCATAAATTGGATTACACAAAACAGAATAACTACATATTCATATACCAATCGCCTGTTTGTCAAAATAATCAAAACCAGAACAGGTTTAAAAAGTTGGACCACTTTTTGCTACTAATATTAGTTTTCGGTGAATAAAATATTATCTATACTTCAGCTGCGCTACGCGATTTGCTGTAATCACACTTGTAATGCCGTGTGGGTTGCACTACTGCTGCACGGTCATAAACTGGCTTAATACTATTGCCACTAGTTACATTAATGTTGTTGATCATGTTTTGTGGGTAGTCGCGCAGACGTGGAATCTTCAATTCGAACTTGAAGTAACCATTGGCCCAGTCTTGCACACCGTACGCCATCTGCATTATTTATAGATAATTGGCAATGTAATAAAATATGCAGAATACGCACCGCCATGGATGGTATGAGCATTCTTTTGCAACGCTCTTGCGACATTAGCTTGAAATTGCAAAGCTATTGACCTGATGCCTGTGGGGATGACATCCTTTATCTGAATGATTTGTTCCATTGATTGGTAAAATTCTTATCGGTAGTTTTAAGAAACTCTTTTTTTGGCCAATTCCAATGCAAAAAACTACGAGCTATGACGAGAACGTATCTACCTTTACTAAACTTTACTCTTTGCCCAACTCTTAACAAATGTATCAAAACTCTTTTCACTGCTTGTGGCTGTAGAAAACTTTGGAATTTAACAAATGTATCAAAACTCTTTTCACTGCTTGTGGCTGTAGAAAACTTTGGAATTCAACTGTAATGGACTCCTTTCGTTTTGGCCATCCATTCGCGATAAGGTCTCATCAATCACGCAGTGGGCGGTTCTCTGTGAAAAATGTATAATCATCTTATTCCGTTTCAAATTGAAACACCTAGTTTTGTATCGTTACAATCTTTTAGAGGCTTTTAATCGATGATTATAACTTTGTGTTTGAAGCTTATGCAACCAGATACGCAAACGCAGTAGAACAAGATACAAACAAACCCAGTCGAATGCCCAACACATAACACACGAAACAATTTTTTGTGCCAAAGAACATATGTAGATGTTTGTGTGCATTGTTACGCATAAGGCGCCAGCAGCCAACGTACGAGGCGATCGTTTGGTGTTCGGAAGGTTCATGTTCAACATTTGCCAGTTTTCGGCCGCGTGTTGCGAACGACGCAATGCGGGTGCAAAGTCAGTGAAGCATGTGTGGACAAGACACGATCGATCGATCATGCCGTACTTGCCCAGTACGCGCGGACTCCCCAATTGTTGTACCGTATGCGTACGGTGAGGAATTGTGTTTTGTTTTTGGGGCAATTTGCCCGGAATGGCTCACGCAACGGGGTAATGCAGTTGTGCGCGTTTGGCATAACATAACCAACTGGATCATGAGCTGCCTTTTCTATCCTTCTTCCTTGTTTAGCTGTATACGATACAGGATATTTGGTACGGGGGTTCGATCGTGCACCGTCGTTCGCGTCACTACACTCTACCGCCAATGTGTCATTTAAACAAAATAGCATCTCAATGCTCAAACTATCCTCCCTCGTTTTCGATCAAATGAACAAACGAACGAGGCGTGACAAACGTAATAATAAAATCACCAACACAAAAACAGACACCGGCCGCGGCGCGGGTATGATGATGTCGGCCTTTCTTCGTGAAAGAAACACAACCAATGAATGGTCCCGTGAAGGGTATCGACGGGAATGACGATGATGATGGAGCACGCGATAATGCGTAACAAAGGTTAATAGCAACGCCACCGAGGCTAATTAAAGTGACGTGGTTTGTTTATTTGATTTTTGTTTGCAAATAAAGCCAACATAAGGCGCCTTGAAATTTTTCGTGCAGGGAATGGAAAGAAAAGCGAACATTTAAAGTTTGAGTGGATTGAACGCGTTTATTGTTGAATAGGAAATGTTGGCGTTCGAGTATTTCTTCTGATCGCTTTTTTAAATACTGTTTGTTTGCATTTGAAAATAAATTTTCATTTTTTTATTTTTTTTTTCATCTTCCTTACACATATTTGAGTTAAATCGATGTGACAATTTTTCATCGAACTTTGTATATTTCCTTGAAGCCTTAAATAATAACATAATAACACGTTAAATCAAACCTAATGAATACCTGTAGCTAACGGAAAAAGCATCCTCTTCGGTGCGATTCCGAACGATCCCTAAACAAAACATACAATTTAAATCGCATCTTTCGGCCAAATCGTTTGTAGCCGCCACCTTGGTCAAAATGATCGAAGCAAGATGAAAGTAAAAGTCAGTGGCAGATGAGCAAGAGGCGTTGTTTCATGCGAAACATCGCGCCCATGCGTCCGTCATACTGCGCGTTGATGCCAGTCGTGGATGGCTGGATGGTAGATATAGAATTTCGACAAGCCATGGTTATCCATTCCACTACGAAAACGCGCGTCTTGTCACTATCAACTCGCATGTTCCATCCAAGCTGCCAAAGCGATGCAACGAGTTCGGGAATGACATTTTGATTTCCTGGTTACCTTTACGGTTACCGATAAAGTGCTAAGCTCACTGCCTGGCCTGGCCGGGTAACAGGTTCCCTATCTATCCTTCGCACGGAGTGAGCTTTTTCCACCAAGCGGTAATCCGTTCAATTCCACAGGCTTCTGGATGGGAGTGGGGCTAGTAAGTGAGAGCACAAGCCATTTTCGACTCGGTGGTTATTTTCAGCGCGCAAGTAGCGACTGTCCATTATCGAATCGTATTCGTGAGCGTATGGTAGCGTATGGGAGACATTATGCAATCCAGCAGACGGCGGTTGGTCCTCTGCTGAGCTCAATCCTGCACAGTAAAGGCTTCCCACAAGAAAGTGGACGACTGTTACTTCTTGCCACAGTTCGTAAGCACTATCACGAGTCTGTTCTTCGTAACGTGACGAGAGCCATGCTAGCGGTAGAAGTCACGGCCAAGGGATGGGCCTGTTTGTAATCACTCGTTTTAATTATTAGTTAGGAATTGGGCTTTTTGACTACCAAAATGTGATGCCATTAATTATGCAATGGTAGTTGAGCGCAATTGAGCAGCGATAAATGCCAGCTTGATAACGTAAAATGTTATATTACGCTTTTTCTGAGCACCATAAAAACATATTTCAGAAGCAGGTGAACGAAAGTATACACAGCAGAAGCTCGCTTCCTTGTCTATGTCAAACTTGCTACACTTAAGCCATGACTGTTGAATTCCTGACGCTAATTTCACCTGTTTAACGGTAACATTTTCACGATATCTTGCAATCTGATTACACCGATTTCACAATTAGTGCCAACGAAAATGTAATTATTATATTTGTTTTTTATTACTGCTTTATCTTCCTTTATCCGTATGCGAAGCGCAGCCATTTAGTTCGGCCGTTTTTCGAAAGACCTGTTCCGGCGGTATCTGGCATCCGGGAAAGCGAGACGGTGACTAACTTTGATTGACGATCGTTGGATAACACATCAAAGACGATCACATATTTTCGATTTGATCTATCTTTCTGAACACGCAAGTGTTTAGGTGATCAATAAACGATATCCGTCATACTGCTGTCTACTCGGTGAATGATTTATATAGCCTAGCGTAAGGTTCCCCTAGGCCCATTTTTAACATGTAATGGTAATTGTTGTGGTAGCTTGTGCATGGCAATATTTGGGCTATGTCAACCGATCCGAATATGATTACGCATTGCTTCCTCGGCTCATTTCTTTGCACTGCTTCTGACATCGACATCGATCTGTTTTAGACGCTCGTCATGTGTCAGAGCTCTAATTTTATAGAGAAAAAGTGCCCCTATTATATGATCTATTATGCAGCGCCACCTCTGAACAGTCCTGGATCGGATTTAAATGGGTTGGTTACATAACTAACAGTGTTTCAAAAATTTCTGATAATCTAGTGACAAATAATCCTAAGTAGCTGAAACAGTTAATGGACTCTAACCGAAGGTATTGTGAGCTTTCGAGCAAACACACTACAACTCAGTTGACTTTGTGTTAATCGCTGCTGTAACTGTTCCGAGAGAGAGGGAGAGTGATGGCTCCATTTCCTTCAGCTTCGCACACGTTGTATGACATAGCGATTACACCTCTTGTCAGCCTCGCGTATCTGGTACATGCAACAAAAGCATCGCAAATTTACGGTCACTGATACATCTTTCTGTCCCGAAATGGATTTGACCTTCGAAACGATTATTGCTGTAGGAAAGTGGTACAACGAAGAGGCGCTACAACTGCACGAGAAAAGAAAAGTAAAAGTAAGTATCAAAGTTGTTCCAGAAATGATCGGCAAAAAAGTAACCCAGCTCCCAGGGGAGAAACGCTGGAGAAGCGGGAAAAAACAATCCCCAAAAAAGTGATTGTACGCATTCCACACAGCCTCCGGTTGTGACGTGACCGAGAAAAGGAGCTGTATCGTTCGTATCGTTACACTCCCTAATGAGTGAAGAGCGTAGGAAGAGGGTTAAATGAGAAAGAAGCGAGCAGCAAGGAAAGAAAACAAAATTAAAATTTAGCCAAAAAAAGCCCCTATTTACTAGCAAACCAGAAGATCATGTTGAAGGAAAATCCAATCCCCAGCGTACGGAATGGTTATTATGTAATGGGTACGTGCGTTGCTTTATGTGTCTGATATCCTAAAAGGGAATGAAGAATGATCGTAAAACGAACACTTTTGAATGTACCTGAAACACCCTCTATGGATCGAATACGTCACTTTTTATTTTGTTTTCACCAGACTAGTGATGAACAGCAGAAAGAAGCGTCCTTCTTTGTAAGATTTGTACTACAATCAAGCAACATAAATCTTTGCATGTAAAGCTAGACTGATCTTGTCGATCATGAGTTAAACGAAATTACTGTTACAATTGCTATTGTAATTGTGTCGCAATATAACAAGGGATGTCCCTCAAGAGTAAACATAATAATCATTAAGTTCGAATTATTGAAAAACATTTAAAATCCAGGCATCAGTAACAGTATCCGGTATGTTGATAAATATGGAACATTGTGTTTCCTCAGAATAGACGAGATCGACGTATTCCAATGATGCCGAGTAGTTATCGGGTAGAAACAATTACCAACTTTAACATAAAAAGTAAAACATCTACAAAAAAATATATAACGCTTAAATCTGTCACAGTGCACTTTTAACATGAACATCACGGTTGATTTTGACGATCCTTTTGACATCATCGCCGCTGACGCCACAGAAAAAATGCAAATCATCCGTGGTTAAATATAACCGAAACCTTCAGCCGTTTCAGCAGGTGGTTACTGCCATAAAGGATACCCACAGCGGTGCTCTTCTGTCTTGGCAGGAAAGTGGAAGGTGTTAAGGTCAACAACCGTTTTGGCGTGCATGGCACTTTATCAAAAGTTTAGAGCGGTTTGCACTGAGAGTGTTGTGTGCTTGAAAACCATTTACCCGTTGGCGATGGATTGCTTTTATTACTCATTTGATAAATGAGTAATTTTTTGAAGTTATTACGAGTTAAAAATTTTGATGCCAGCAATCAGTGGTTGTAGTTGGATTTATAAAATTTTACTAGCGTTATAGTACCAGTAATACATTTTCTCTCTGATATAATAGGAAATTAAAAGAAAATGAAATGCAAAAAACGTTATTAAGAAAAACTAAAAAGGCAACAAGATTAATGATGAATTTTAAATGAGCTGCATGGCGCTCCAAATGTAGTAAGCTATCGTTACACCACATTCGATGATAGTTTAAAACCAAAAAATACATCTCTCTAGTTGAATCATCCAAAGAACTATAAGTGTTAGATTTTCCATAAGCCCTGCCACATTCGCCTCCATTTTAGCTCCAACATCGAACGGCTAAACAAACAACCTTGCAGTGGATTGATTTGTGTTTCCGGCCATTTCTGAGTCAGTAGAAATATCACTAACCTTATGCATGGAACACCTGCTTTGGTGCAGTCTGTAGACATTGTGACTATACTAGATCTAATTAATAATTAAACCTGAGTGTAAAATGTAATCAACCGTAAAACTAACTTAGTAATCCTTTCATCGCCTGTATAGTACTAAACTTTTAAAAATTCAAAATCATTCCAGAAAGTGCACTTTATGTAGACTCTTTAATCGAGTGTAAGAAAAGGAAAACAAAGCAAAACAAAACAAAACAAACACCATGCCCCAAATACTGCAAACACATAGTTCAAGCTCACAATTCGAACCACACATCGCATCCACCTCACAATGGCCGCTTGCAAGGCAGCACCAATCACCGTCATACCACAGTGTAACCAAAGTGCGAACTGCAAGTTCGTTTCACGCAACTGCATCCTGCGGCGGTGTGTCTGCCGCCACCAACGATGGTGGGGCTTGTTCGGAATTCGATATCACTGTCACTTTCGTTTGGCTGCTTCTCAAGCCACATTCTACAGCCAGCGTACGCCACGCTGTCCCTCTCATCAAGGCGGAAACCCAGCATACTTATGTAGACTTTTCAGCTTTTTTGGCGAGTGCTTTCGCTTTTCTTCTGCGCGCCTGAGCTGAACTGAACGGGGGAGACTTCAATCAGCGATCGAGTCTACGAGAGCGACCGGGCACCAACAAACGCTGTATATCGAGGTGGGGGCTTGTTAGAGAACTTCGCCAGCCTTCGCTGCAGCCGCCAGTTTGGTGTGTCGGGTGGCTAGAGCCTCCATGCCTTCGGCTGGCTATGCAGAACCCCCATCCACTTGCACCATGCGTTCGTTTTCGCAGGAGAAATGGAAGGTGCACAAGTTGTACGTTTTTTCGGTATAAAATGCACGATCTTCTTCAATTTATCGACAGTATCAAGACCAGCGTGGTCAAGAAGTGTAGTGTGTGGATTAGTTTGCCAACTACCAAATCCATGCGTCGACCATTCAAGATGAGGTCGTTAACGCTGCTGGTTAGTGTTCCAATATGGGCATGGTTGGGGTTTACGGTTTACGGTGATCAGCGTGTCTTAATCAATAAACATAAGCGTGTGTGATAATGTATGTTGTGTGCTTCGTACGTGCCTCTAAAATGGATAACGAGTTAGTCGATGCTAGTCTAATTACTACGTTTGCAACAACAACAAAAATAGCATCAATAACATAAAGCTAGCTCTGAGATTACCAACTATGGACAGTTCTTGGATAGTTATTTTGGTGTCAAGACTGGTGAACTCGGTTACGGTGGTGCATTAGTGCAAAATGTCCAGCGGTTTCGCTAGGGTGCGCAATTAATTTAAGTGATGTGCAACGATCATCTGATACTTGGACGTTTGCCTTGTGGTGCCTATAAGGATGCTTAGAAGATCATTAAAAGCAAAGGCAAAACAAATAGAAATTTTAGTTCTCGTGAGCGATCGCCAAACAATGAACACGTGACTCGCAAAAATCCGCAATGCGTAAAGGAACTCATCGAGTTAAAAGTGGCGTTAAGCACTGTGCATATAAGAAAGCTGATTGGTTGTTAGTGTTGCTGAAAGTATCAACGTAAAACCATTACATTAAAAACTCGGAAAAATGTCATAGCGTCGGAAATATTTTTATTTAAAACACTATCGTTAAACACTTTTAGTTGAGCAGTAATGTGCTAAGTACACTTTAGACGACAATTTTTATTAGTTGGTATACAATTGATCTAATTCGAAAGAGTAGAATTCCCGTAACTTATAAGCTTTTCTTTATACGAACGAGGTTTGTTCCTTTTCGTTTTTCAGCATTATTTGTATGTTTTGATTTACATGTTTTCAAAATGATTAACTATAGTTTTTTGTTACTATACTGTGGCCTGTTCATTCGATTAACTGTACTGCTCTTTTTTCTCTCGTGCATTTCGACAGGCCTTCTTGGGCTGCCTCTGTGTGTCTTTGGTTCTAGCGGACGGCTCGGTTGCCATTCGACAAAAGCGAAGCCCTGCTCCGTTCTTCTTCAACAAGGGTCACGACCACCACGAACCAAAGTGCGTCTGGGAGAAGAAGTTGGCCTGGAAGGAGGATTGGAAGAAGGTCTGGGAGTCGAAAAAGGTGGAAGTGTGGAAGTCCGAGTGGAAAAAGCAACAGATCCCGGTCTGGAAGGTGGTGGAAGTTCCGATCTGGCGCGAAGTAAAGGTGCCAGACTGGAAGATCATCAAGAAACCGTACTGGAAGGAAACGGAAATACCAGCCTGGAAGGAGGTACAGGTGCCGGATTGGAAAAAGGTCAACAAGCCCATCTGGAAGGAGGTGCAGGTCCCGGTCTGGAAGGAGGTGCAGGTACCAGAATGGAAACAGATTTGGGTTCCCGACACGGTCAAGGTC
>KZ062662.1:79470-102307 GCA_002091835.1 Anopheles maculatus
ACCGAGAAGAAGCAGATCTGGGTGAAGAAGAAGGAGGAACTGTGGAAGGAGGAGAAGGTCGAGATCTGGCGCGTCGAGAAGAAACAGGAGTGGGCGACCGAGAAGAAGCTCGAATGGAAGGAAGATTGGAAAGAGATCAAGGTCCCAGCCTGGAAGGAGATTCAGGTCCCTGCCTGGAAGAAGGTGTGGAAACCGGTCTGGGAGAAGGCCTGCGTACCAGTCAGCCACGGATGGCATTAGTCGGAAAAGCGCCCTAGTTGTAGTAAGCACCCAGTAGAACTCTTTCTAGTGGTTAGAATGATAGATTGTTTTGTTTTCTATCGTGTTCCCTGTCCTATATCTCTTCCCGTAATAGTTTGTAATGATTTCAACTTTTGTTTTGCGTCGTCTCGAGCGCTCATCTAACGTCGATCTTTCTACCATCTCCGTTCACTCTGTTTTTCCCATTCTCGACTAGTTCTATATTTCACTTTTTCCGTCTCCTTACTGACTTACCACTTTCCAAAGCACAAACGTCACGAAAGGTAATTTTTGTCTGCTCTACGTTTGTACTCATCTTTGAATGCGCTCGCATTTTTTTTCCCCGTGGGTGAATTATTACATCATCGCCCGTATTAAGTAGTTCCCACAGCTACTTCCAGCTCATTTGCAGACACACTACACTGGCTGACTTTTTTCCCGATCTGTGCGGTTACACTTCCGACCTGCCTCAATTGTCCATCGTGTGCTACCAGCGAAGGAAGTACCGTAACACGGGTTTCGTGGATGAGGCGAGACTTGGTTCTGCTTGAGTTCAATTTTCACGTTCGAATCCCATCGTGGAGAGAAGGAGAGAGTGAAGATCATTTTGCACAAACATGAGGGTAGACAAAAGGGTTTCTGGGTCTGAGTTGAAAAATAATGATTTCCTCCCTTTGTCTGAAACAAAATGAAGCAGATGCCCCTTCAGCGCGAATCAAGCACGAGAGTACAGCCATCACCGTGATGATGTTTTTTTTTGCTGTTTTCATCGTGGGCCATAGACAAAATGGTGAGCTGTGCAGATTCATTGTTTTGCCACTTGATCGAATCATCTGGCAGGTACGATGGAAGGTAGATGGATAAGATAAAAGAGCCCACATTGTACGCCATCGTGCCCGAATAACGCTGACCTCTCACTTATGTCATCGTATGCGTCTGGCGTGTGCTTGATTGTGTGAGCGATCGATAAATGATCGATTCATTGCAATTTGCAAGGTAATTTAACATGTAACATGATAAGTTCGGACGCGCTTTTTTCGATCCACTTGTTGCTTCTGCGTGACGATGAGATCACCAACGAAAGTATTCCGCGGTCGGAGCGAATGCTGTTTGTTGTATTTGTCTTTATGGAATCGCGATTGAGTGATTGAGGCGCTTACGAGTCGAATCTAATTTTCACGCTCACCACAGCAACTTTATTTGCGTTGATGAGTATTTTTACTTTTCAACCATTTGTCGATCTTCACCGTCGCTCGACGCCAAATTGCATTAGCGCTGGCCTCTTCCACTCAAAGGAATGCACCACGATGCGGAAGTTTCGTTGCGAAATTGTAGACGGACAAAAGTGTTATTTTGATTGGAATGAAATGAATGAGCGCTTTCTTTAGTTTTATTTTCTTTTTACCTTTCCTGCACCATCGATCGACTGACACCCTTTTACTGTGAATCACACAAATGTGGCACGAAACGACAGAAATAATGAGACGATGCTGTTCGTTTTCAGTCAATCAATTTAGTCAAAACGTATGAACGATTGTTGAAAAGTAAGAACAAATATCCCACCTTGCGAGAGACAACAACAAACAAAAAAAAAACACACGGAAGTGAATAGGAAAAATGCGTTTCTATTTAGAATATAAAGTAAAGACTGTTCGCGGCAAGTACAGGTTTCGAAACAGGACGATCAGGACAAAACGTACGACTGTTTATCTTCTTCTGCCATATGAGACAAAGTTACCTAATGCAAAACACCTAAAAAGACCAATCGCAGAGCGCTGAACTAATTGCACGTTATTGCAAATACTTTCAGTACCATTACACACATTACACACAGTAGCGAGAACGAACGGAGACGTTCAAAACAGAAGTACCTCATGCAAACTATCACACTCATCGTACCTTTGTAAATAATTGTGTAAATAGTTGTTATCTCATTGATCAAGCGAATGCTCCATTTGTCAAATTAAAAATGAACTGTGAAACAAGAAAAAACATTTCCGATGTCCACCTATTTTGTGTTTGGGTAGGGAAGGGATTGTATTTTGAGCCTAAAGTGTGAAAAAGGTTTCGCCGGAACATCGTCAACCTAGCAAAAGCATCGGTCCCCGCTGTGCGCTACAAACAAACAAAAAACGAAAGAAATTGAGTGAGTAGCAGCAACACAGGTGGTATGTGAACCCGACATAAATCCGCCACATCGCATCTGCTTCCGGTTCCGGTAGATTCCGCATCGAGCAGTTCGTTACGAATGGAAAGTTAAAAGATTTTATAAAGTAAGTGAGCAAAAAAAAAACAAAACATATGGACGCAAACGCTTGGCATGATGCTTTTTAGCGGGCTGCCCAAATGCGTATGAGCAGAAAGTGGAATTTCTATTAAACGCTCCATTAAAAAAAAAACCCACCCAAAAGGGTAAAAACGGCCGCCACTCTTTGGCCATGTCAGGTGTGTGTTTGCGGCAACGATCACAAATCATTATCGCGTTTTGTGATACGCCGCAATGGTGGCCTTCAGCGAAAATGATGACAACAGCAGGCAATGCAATGTGGTGTGGCACGTTTGTGTAGTAAATGGGGAAATGCACAGAGTTTTCTTTCCGCAAGCTGCAAATAGCCGCTCTTGATCTTCATTTACGCACTGTTGGCATTCACTTTGGCGTCGACCACGCGTTTTCCCACGTCCCCTGCAGTATCGTCGTTCACTGGGAGCGTGGAAAGCGTGAAGATGAGAAACGAAAATAAAACGGTGCAAAGTACGCCGTCCCTTGGTATCGCTGGATAAGAAAACTTGAGCGTAGCATTTTTCTGCACTTTTTTCACCGCAGCTTCTGCACTTACAGCTTGGGATGATCCAACGCCTGAAGAGTAACGACGAGTAACAAAACTACAGGAAAAAGAAGTGTGACGCAAGGTAAAATGTTACATGCAGTATCAACGTAAACTGTAATCAACGGAGAGAAATTTCCCGAGAGGTAGTGAATACATAAAAGGTTTTGAGCATCCAAAATATAGACAGCCAAATTAAGTTTGCGCTTACACAATCGCCGAGCTGGATCATTGTGAAGCAGGGCCAGATAAGATGACACGATTAGCCGGAACATAACAAATGTTCATAACAAGTCATCGGTTGAGATTTTTTTTTCTAGCAACAGCATATGAGATTACAGTCCCATATATGTAAGCAGTGTGCGAAACCATTAAGCTATGCAATGCAAAATATATAAGTTTTTAATAGCATTTACATACATACATTACGATAGACTATACCTTAATATACAGGTAAGCTTGAAGGTAACTAGGAATCGATACATTAATTAAATATTGTTGTTTCATTAACCATTCTCCATTATACCATGCTTACAAATGTATGTAGCAATTTCGATAGTTTCATGTAGAAATAGATGTAATCCTTTGAGTTTAGGTGTCGTCTGTTTAGGTGTTAGACGAGTTTAGTTATCTACAATACAAAAAGATATAATTTTTTATTTAAATCCTTGTCAAGTGAACTATTTCTGACATATTAATGCATAGCTCTTTAGAAAATTTCAATGCGCATTTTTGGAAGCCCTCTAATAAAATATTGAATAGACTGGGGGGTATCGTAGAGTTTCACACTACCAATGCGATCTGGGCTACCGTGAAATATTTCAATTTGTAGGCTCTGTAGATTGCATGCAATATTTGATTATATGAATGACTTTTTCATTTATTTAGAGAGGCTTTGACTTCATTCGCCTCTTTTATATGAATGACTGAAAATAGCTTTGCTTATGATGCTGTTTAAAACTGTTTTTAGTAGTATATCGATTTTAGTAAACTATCGGTTGAGTGTCGAAATTGTACGGTGTAAAAAAAAAACACTTGGTTTGGATGAATTATGTCTTGGATACGCATTAACAAGGCCCATTTACGTTTAAACTGCATAACTAACCATTATCAAACAAAACACCATTTTTCAACTCTTTAACGATTTAACGATATCCAGTCACACCTTTGGTTTGTTTTGACTCGTTTTTTATTCTTGAAATACGGCTGCTTTTTTAATTCCCGTATAATGTAATAGTTCAAATACTTTATTTTCTAAAGCCTAATACAATGTTAACCTAATAGTATAAAGCTTAAAATGAAATGTTAGTATTGTGATTAATAATGGGCAAAGAAGCACACAGAACTTCGGTTATACACGCTGTAGCACATAGTGCGCACTGGCTGTACTGTGCATACTTTACATACATCACTCGATTTAGGTACACATCTTAACGAAAGATGATCCGTTTTGCGCATTACACATAGTAGTTATGAAAAAAAATGGCTCCGACCGGTTTCAACAATGCTGGAACATCGCACCCACGACTTTCCGGTTAGTTTAGAACAAAAAGAAAACTTCGATTTATCTCTGTGATAAACCATACGATCTCTGCTCCAGTGCAACCACAACCGACTGTGTTCCAGAGCGCTCGAAACAGAGCTGAATCCAAGTAGGCGAAGGAGGAGGCGGCTTCAGGACGCCCATCACTACCATACAGTGCTTGTCGTCTCGTAGTGTTCTTGTATTATGTTTGTGTTTGAAATATGCGTAAATCACGTAGATATTTTGTATAGTTTTGTATGATCTGTTAAAAATGACATGTACTATATCTTAGTACAGAATTCTCTATCCTTAAAGTTGAGGCAATGAAATGCGAGATATTGATTGGACGCTTGGTAGGATACATCCGAGTTCTTCAAAACCTCATCTACAAATACATGGGGATAATTGAGCCTAAACGCTAGGTTCAATTGGACCAGGCATCGATGCAAATCTGATAGTCTAATAGTCTTAGAATTTAAGAAGTTTAAGTTTTTGAGAGGATGAGCTTCAGCTTTAGTTTACAATGCGGAATCGACAATCGTGTATTGTTTACTTAATCTGTCATATAAATAACCGATATTTTTGGCATATATTGGGCGTACATCAGTTTCCTCGAATTTGTTGCCTTACTTTAAATAATCCTCTTGACGGGACTACTCTTGGGAACTATCAATGGGCGAATTATGCTGAATGTTGCTTGTAAAGCACATTGAATTGCCACATAGGTTGAAGCATATCTGTACGTGTTGTTCTATAGTATAATTTTTCATGGTAATTCAGAAAGACATACTGTATAAATAAATTAGGCTATAGCAGTTTAAAAATATGGATGAAATGAAATGTCAAGAAAAGAAAATTCCTACTCGAATATTTACTAGTTCCCACTAGTCGACATTTCTTTGAGGGCCGGATTGAAAGGACTCGAGACATGTCCTAACTCATCACACACCCACCTCGAGGTGTCTCGAGATTGTACATCCAAAATAGAGCAAGATAAAATTGCGATAATTTGCATCAACAAATTTAACTGTCCACACCTGCGTTTGATTTGAAAAAATCGAACTTTATGCACTTATTTATCGATTACAGCTATTTGGAATCGTATTTTCAATCTGCTTGTTTGTCTGTAGTCATAAGAAAGGTATATAATTACCGTAGGTTACGAAAACGTTCCTTAAAACCTCGAAAATGCATTAAAATGTCCAGGTTTCCGTTAGAGTCGCTGTGTCTGTTAACATAATTTACAAATTTCTTGTCAAATTTTTTCTACGTTATATATAACATTTATTAAACATTTTTCTATATCAACAATAGTTTATTAAAATTCTAGGGGTAGACTATCTCCTAACGACCATTTTTAAATTTATTACATATCATTCGTCAACACAAGGCGAGAACAGTAGGGGCATAGGATAAGCAAGAAGAGCGTGAAGAGCGCACAGTGGGTGAAGTGTGTAAAGTGCACACTGCGCGTTCAGTAAAGTTTGTACGATATTTTAATGATTGCAATTATATTTTAAAGATAATTGAAACAATCCAAAATAATTGCACTGTAACGTAAAATAATTTTCATCGTAACTTTTAAAAGATTTAAAAGCAATGCGCCAAAATTTATGCAATCCGCATACACAAAAACAGTGGTAAAAATTAATGTCATGGAGCTTTTGAGGGCAAACCGATTTGCGACTACGTATGGGGAAACAAAGCGAATAATAAAATGCGTTATTAAACTAAGAATTTATTGTTTTTGCTCAGGGAATGAGTATTTCACTACCTAAACTACAAAGTATATGCGCAATGTACTCATTTTCCTTTGATTGTATTTTCTTATCTCGAATCAAATGTAGTACTAATAAAAAGAAGAATTCAAAATATGCAAAATTTCGAATCGATAAATGTAGTAAAATAAAATTATTTATATGTACTGCAGTAATTCGTTAAAATCCAGTTAAAAGTAAATCTTAAAAAATCCAATAATGTTGTGACGGGTTAATGATTGATGGGTACCTAATCGAGGACAGGCTCCTAGACCCCTACCCTCTTTTTTCATTTGTTTTTTTTTCTATTGGTTATTTAAGGAGATATTTTTATTCGGTAGGAACAACATCAAACCCAATAAAGAACGTATTCCTATGCACTAGACTGATCAGTTGCTGATAATATTAATATTAATTCTAGTAGG
Source organism: Anopheles maculatus (assembly GCA_002091835.1). Taxonomy (NCBI): domain Eukaryota; kingdom Metazoa; phylum Arthropoda; class Insecta; order Diptera; family Culicidae; genus Anopheles; species Anopheles maculatus. Next base: position 86,243 of record KZ062662.1, read on the forward strand.
TGTTTCCATATTTTCAATATGTTCTACTAGTTTATACCTTTCAATAAATCTTACTTCCTGATAATTTGCCTTACATATCGTCTCTTCTTATTTGACCAAACCCGTGGGCATTTGAACTGAACTTGCAACAACACTACTAGCCGCAATAAAATCAACCTGTTTTTTCTCTTTCTATACGCTTCCCTCCGGTATTATTGAACAAAAAAAAAAGAAGTTTCGTTCCGTTTTGGTATGCGGTACACTGGAACTACCTTTAGCGAAATGTATGGCATCAACACACAGTCGTAAAACCTAACGCACTGTCGAGCCTATCAGTGAACCTCACGCCACCACCCAACCAAGATTGTGCGCACGCAGTTTGCTGTGTAGAAAAGCGAACCCATTAAATAATAGTTTTACAAAAACTCGTTTTTCTGCACTGCCGACTTATCGTACCCGCAGCTTCCCGGAAAGAAGGAAACCTCCTGTTCGTTTAACATTCTCTCCGGAGAACCCTCATATGTTTTGCGACGAAAGAGATTCAAACTAATGTTACGTATTCACACGACCAATGGAAAGGAAGCATGGATGTTGCCATTTCGTCAATACATCTTTGCACGTGTTTTGTCCCCCACTACTAAAGATTACTTCAATCACATATACTTCCTAATCAGATAAAAGCGATTCGAATTCACGTATATGACCAGTTTACTTCCACCTGAAAAAAAACGACACAAACACAGCTGGAGAGCATTCACGGAGGTAAAAGTATGTCTCGGTGACACCTTTTCCCATTAGCTAATGGTGAATAATTTTTCCTTTATCGCTGAGTTTTTACGCAATAAAAAACATAAACAAAAAATTGTTTGCAAACAGTGCGAAAATGAAAAAAACAAATCATGTTAACTAGGCATCAGAAACATATAAAGAATGAGAGACAAATAGAAGATGCACTTCTGAAATATCAATGCAATATTTCATTACTACATATTTTGAACGTAATCAGAACGCAATGTTGCTAATAAACAGCTTTGAATAATGTTTTTAAAATCATTGCAACGATAAATTATACTTGACACATAAGTAATAAATTGCTAATGAGCATAGGTTGAATCGTGTCACTGTGAAACGAGTTACGCTCTCCATATCCTGTAACCTCAGGCTTTTCAATGCCAGGGTTACAATCTTCGCATATGCATAATTATGCATCAATAAACTGTCGGTGTTGATAGGTAATAGTTCAATTATGTAAATTAATGAAGAGTTCAACACAGTACATTACTGCGCTATGACAGATGCATAATTAACACTCATCAACGGAAAATAAGATAAATCTGTAAGCAACAGTGGTCAAATGGTCAAATGATTAAGCAAGCGTGTGAGAATTTAACACAAAACATAATTATAGTCTAGTCTAGGGCGGCCCGATAGTAGATGCGTTAGCGGCGCCGGTCTTCACATGGCAGTACGGGGGTTCAAGTCTCATCTGGAACGTTCTCCCATAGTGTGAGGACTGACTTTCCAGCAATGTGGTAACAATAAGTCTAGTATGCCAAAAATGGAAGGCATGATCTAAGTGGTCGTTAGGCCATGTAAGAACAAGAGAATTATAGTCTATTCTACAACAAAGGTGCTGAGTACTGAATAAAGAACTAAACGAATAATACTCCATATAAAATATAATAATAACAAATACTAACTGAATAAAACAACAACATTCGTATTGGGGACAACGACGCAATCACGAATGCGCATTATTGTAACGAGCACTCTTCAGTTACCTCGGCTAGTCTGCGTTTATTTTTTGTTTGCTCGTTTTCCTTATTACTGCTTCGTCCGATTGTATGGAGAAAGTATTACCACTCATGCCCATATTACGAGTGGAACGAGTAAAAAGGAACTGAATATTATTGAAGGATGTAGGTGAGGATGTTATGCAATAGAATGTAAACCATCATTTCCCTCTTGACCTAAATATTTTTTTCAATTAAAGAAAAAGTACTTTCCTATAAGAATTGCATGCATGACACTCTTTAACTGGCGTACCTAGTTACGAATGCGAAAAAAATAGTAATTTATTTAGCTCATTCGTTTCCACTGTGATAACACAACGCAAAAAGGGGCTAGAGCAGGAAGCTGTAACAATTTCATAACAACACAACCCTCCAGGTTGTCCAGGAGCTGTGTCATCTATCACACTTCCCCACCCATAATGCTACGCTTTTCAAACGCTCCGTTTGCCTTGCATCGTGCAGCTAAAGTGAAAGTGTTTTTTTTTTCTTCATTTTTGCGGAGACACATTTTCCACTCCTTTTAAAGAATCTGGTATAGCGGATAAAATTTAACAGTCAGGAACATAGGATGTCTTTTGCCCTTCTGCAGGAATGTCACGAACCAGCGGTAACGAGCTTTTGCAGACGAAAGACTGAGAGTCTCTATAAGTTAATCAAACCAACCTTGGTAACGAGCACAGTAAACCGTGCTTCCGTACCGTGATGCATCTCCACGCTGTGTTTGTGGTCTTGCGTTGGTATGTTTGTACGTATGTTTGCGATTCATGTTGCTTCTATTACCTTTCTTCCGTCATTCGAATCCGCATGCATGGCACTGCTTGCACGATCCCACAGGAGCGCTAACCAGTTATGAGCCTGTGTAGTATTTTGTGGCCTATTTTGAGCCTTCTGACATCATGCAGCTTTACTCCATTCGCTTTTATATCCGCCAGTGCATTAGCTGTTGCATAATACTTCCTTTTCTGCACTTAGCATTTGGCGAATTGCGCTTTCCGTGCAACTCTATCTCTTAGGTAGAAGAGGACTTCACAATCACGTGCTAAATGTTATTGTTTCAATGTGTTTTTATTCCAAGATAATATAACTTTCTGGAGTACAGGCACAGTACGTTAGACTAAATATGAGTATAAGGAAACCAGTAATGGCGGACCTTCCTAGGTTGATCACACCATATTTTCGATTACGCTGTTGATTTAATTTTCTGTCTATTGTAGTAGATACATAATAACATACAGTGTGATGAGATAGTCTAGTACATGTAATTCTACAACACGCTTTCCGATGAGCTGCGAACTTTGATAGATGAAGAACTAGTGCGAACGAGGTGCAGAGTGATTACACGGTGCTTATGATGTGTGTTAATTTCACACGGCAGAAAAGCAATTATTCAATAACATCACAACAATCACTTCTGCATATACGGTCTTTACCGTACGATATACGGCACGCACAATTGTTAATCACACAGAATAAACAGGTGTTTTTAAATTTCCTCTTTACCATGTACAGGCAATATCCGTAAGATTGTTGTAGATCGAAATATACAGATATTTTCAGAAACAATAAAACAAAAAATATTCCACACACAGCACACGTGTGTCTAATTGATGAATTATCTAACGTATTCTGTCTCGAGTGGACGCTTTGAATCGTGGAATGGAATATGTCTGAAATAGGAACAAGGCTATGTAACCCGAAAAAAAAACACACTTAATAATTCATAGTGAATTAGCACAATTTTAACGACTGCACGTGGATCAGTTGATATTGATGACCGTCTATGTTGAGCGATTTATTGCGTTCGACCGATTCATATCCAATCACACTACAGTCCAAATCGTAATTTCACATTTTATTGACCTCCAAATTAGTTACTGCACGTTTCGATAGCGCTACTTGCATACATTGAAGACGCCGGCCTAATAAGATTATGTTACACTTGACGCTTTCCTTTAAGCCTGAGCCGGTTACGAGTAGGTAGGTGACGTGTAAAGTCGACTTTGTCGTCTAGGTAAACTATAGATGCGTATAGGAGGCCCGTTTATTGATCGTACAGCACTAGATACGATATGGTGTCACTGGGATGCTTGTTTTATGATGACCAACACGCTGGACATTTTTACAGGTGCCCTATAGCACTATGACACGCCCAAAGAGACAAAAGGGTAGAGTCTACTTTTGTGTCGGAAGCACACACGATCACCACGCTCTATGATCGTTCAGGCGACATATTGACAGATACGGTAGTGGTTATCGTTTTTGTTTATTTTTCCATGGCTTGATCCAAATGGGTCTTAATTAAAGCTGTGATAAATCATTTGTAATAATGTGATTTAGAACGCTATGCATTGAGAATATGTATTTTGAAATGTATAGCATGTATGCTTCACACGTACAGGCAATGTTGTTGCCATGCTAGCCCAAACTTATCAAACTGTTCAAAACATTCTCTAATCAATCCCCCGCCCAACAGAAGACTCACATACGTGTGTGCTTTTTGTCGTTCATTTTTGAACAAAAACGAAAGTAGAAATCAATCACGATCTTCGATACACAATTCTCTAATAACGGCCTTGAGGCGCTATTTCGTCGTTCGCGTATTGTTGACATGTTTGTAAGAAAGAGGAAAGCGGAGAAAGAAAACGGCTTCGTCACTGACGTGGGCACATGTCACACCAGCTAGTGGTCAGTGCTCCTGCTTTCCTTACTTGGTCGTCATGCTATAATATGTGTCTGTGGCAAAAAAAAGTCGCGACTCGATTACGCAACCAACGTGTAGGAATCTGTACGTATGAGCGCACGGGAACAACCTTGTTCCGATACCGGTATTTTGAGCAAGCTTCGAGAAGAAAAACATAAAGCAAATGGAGCAGCTGCACAGCAATGGAGAGAAAGGTGGAAATATTGAAACTGACACAGTTCAGCTAGTTACTCAGAGAAAGAGTCTGGCCCGCAGGGAAGCGTACCATCCGCTTGTGGATGAGAATTGAGAGCTTTGGCGAAGGCGGTCATGTGCAATGTGTTTGCAGTCGCTGGATCAAGATACCGGGTAGCTTCAGTGAAACTGAAAGTAAAATTATTACGCTATTTATATTTTACAGTGTAATAGCTTCGTATTGCAATGCTGTTCATCATTTCAATCTAATTGTTGGAAATATTACGATATAGTGCACCTTACGGTAATATTTCGATTGAACTTATGATAGTAAATTTTTCATTTCATAATTATGCAATTAGAACTGTTTTACATATTTTACTTTCTTTATTTTTTTCGCAATTGGTTTGCATTAGTGCTCGTGTTTCCGGTGTATATGTGTGTGGCGAGTGCAAATGTAGAGCAGAATAGACGGTGTAGAAATGCTGCACATAACATTGTTTTGGTTCCCTACAAAAGATACAGACAGAGTGTCTTAAGTTTACCCATAGTGCGGCGCATGAAAGCTCTTTCTCCAGCGTGATCCAATGTCGCCGCGCTTGGCTGAACCAGTACGCGCCAAAATTATTCAATCCCTACCCCATAACCATGAAGCTGAGATCACTCTGGGTGATACTACCGGCAATATTGTCTTTCCCCCATTTCTCCCACGGCGCTCGACTGATTTCCGGAGGGGCGAACGATTGTTTATATATATTAAACGATCTGGCGGATGTAAACAATTGTCAGTCAGTTTCGAGCTGCTCCTCAGAGAGGACTTCTACGGGAAGGATGAAATCCCGATGGAACACAGTGGTTAGTGTAATTTTTTTTTTATTTCTCCGCATATTTTACAAAGTTACCTTTGCTCTTTGACACGTCCTGTTAATCTCTATCGAAAGTGATGTGTTCCAGTTAACGTAGCATACCAAGACGGTTGAAGTACACTTCTTTCGAGTGCGTGATAAGTTCATTTTCAGCTATCTGTGATATTCGGTTCAAACATGGTGTCATATTTACTTGAGTGAATGTCCGTTTAGTGTAAATCCACTTCCTGGGCGCATGGTCATAGCCCGTTAAACAGTGAAAGTGTTTACAAAAGCAAATGAATCATTCATTCACTTTGGAGATTACATACATTTACTGAAGAGTGATGAGGGTTTGCCGTTTCAAAAACTTGTATTGGTGAATAGAAAAAAAATTTGTTCGTCTATTTTTGCTGTGTTTTCGCTATAATTGATATGCAGATAATATGCGATAGATTATGTGTATCACTAAATCTTCAAACAATGCATATTGAAATGAAAATATTTAGATATTTGCTAGCAGTTCAAAGCTGTTTTACTTATCTTTATATCTACGCTGAAGAATTTCTTTTAAAATCATTTGGAAGTATCTAAATAATTTTACCAAAATCAGTTGCAATCCATAATAACTACAAAGTGGAACAATACAACTTTAATTTTGATAAAGTAATACTATTTGCAGCCTGTGAATGCAAAAAAAGACTAGAATACTGTGCTAGACCTAAACATTTTCCTTTTATTCTTCTGTGCCGCTACCAAAAGGAGTTAATAGCCATTCAAATCTACTTAACCAATTTTTATTTATTATTTATAACGTGCAATGGAATTTCCAATGTCATAGTCCTGTGCTTTGATTTGTTATCAGTTCCGGAATGTTAGAAACCGAAAACCGGATCTGCTGAACAAATAAAAATTACTTTTACCATTTCAACTCTTTACAAACTACATTTGCAAAAAAGTTATAAGTACACGGGAGTAATATTATAAAAAAAAAATTATATTTAACATCAAAATGCGGTTACCTCATCGAATTACAATTTTTATAAATAGCATTAAAAGCTTACGGTACATCTCGTTAATCGCTATTAACAATTATTGAGCTAACGTTGGTCAATATTATTCCATGCAAAATCGGCATACACGGTTGGACACTTTGCATTACCCAAAATTAATGATTTTTGGGCTTTAACACCATGCAGTTTGATACACTTCCGCCATGGAAATCATTAAAATGAAAGCAACCGAGATCGTTAGTGTTCAAACTAGGAAGGAAGTGAAGGTTTAATTGATTTTTACCATGAAAAACTAATTAGGGATAGAATAACAAAATAGGGCGTTTCGGTGGTGGAGGCGATAGCAGCACCATTCTTCAAACGGCAGTATTGGGTTTCGAATTCCGTCTGGACCGTCCAGGACTGATCATGCAGCTATGGGTAAAACTAAGTCATAGAAAGCTATAAATCGCAGGCCAGACCTTCTGAGTTTGTAGTGCCAAAGAAGAAGAATAATAACAAGATGTAAATATTAGTTTTTATTTAACAGTATTATCAAAAGTATAATTGATATGTGTATTAAATAATAAGCAGTAGTAACTGTTATTAATGCGGTACCTTTTGCGGTACTGGAGCAATCAAGATCAACCGAAGAGATGTTATGTAAGATAGTTGGATGTCGGAACTGGTAACACACAATCTTTCCGTGATCTATCTATGATGCAAAGAGTTCTCACGTGTATCTTGTACCGTGAGCGTTTTTATCTTGCACGATATGCGAACACAGAAGCAATTGCTCTCTTCCGACTCTTCAGCAAAATCAGTGAACATAGATAGGCATAGGCCTTTCACTGCTTTCAAAAGGCATTATGGATCGCTAAAACATGGAACCGTGAATGATCCCATGCCGTTTGGCGCTTCATTCACGGCACCATTGGACCCAATATTACTGAAGTCATCAACTCCCACCAGCCATCCACCGGTGAGGAACCTATTGTTTGCCGCTAAGCGTGGTGCTACATTGATGACGGTAAATGACGGCACGCTTCTTTCAGTGCCGACACGATTGGAAAAGATGAATATGTGTTGTGAAGTGCGTCGGTTCCATGCATCTGCAGACGTAGGGTGGCTTGCTTTCTTCGTTTCATCCACCACAACCATCGGATGTTTGCTGTTCATAAACCTTACGACCATACAAACACACCTTTCGTTTACGATGTGGTTACGGCGTTGGCACGATACGGGAGTAGATCAAAAAAGGAACACAAAACCGGTCTCGGTTGTGTAGCTATATAATAAAAATATTGCAAATATTTTTAAGTTCTTTTGCGTGGGCACTTCTGAAAACTATCCATGAATAACTATTTAACTACTTAACCAGTTGTATTACATAACACACGACACACATTTTTGTACAGAAAACATTCAAAGCCGTGAGCGTGTAAGGAGGATGACGTCATATTTTCTCTTTGAATAGCTTTAAATGAGGTCAACCTGTGCGAATGTTACGAAATGTACATTTCCAAACGAGTCAGGCATTTTTCAATTAATGGTAATAAAATTTAACTAATTCAAGGTTGAATCCGAACATTACGAAACTGCTGAAACTGAAGCTCGTTAAACTTCATTATGAAAGTGCGTCCCATTAAGGATTGTTTTCAATTGTTAAGAATCTCGGATTCACATTTTGATCATAGCCCTAATTATGCACAATATCTTTAACACAGTATTACAGTTTTATCCACTACACTGTTAGCTATCTGTGTACTTTTGTACTGTTAACACCTGACCTGCTCACGCAAAAAAAAAAATCCAAACTTGCTTTTTATGTATAAGTAAATGATCTTCACAAAAAAGGAGCCTAAAATACTTGATTGCGACACATTAAGTCTATCTAATTCTTCACAAATATTTTATGAGTAAATAAATCAAGGACGCGGTAATTGTTTTAAAGGCTATTTTTCCATATTATTTCTTCAAAAATAAGATCGGTATTCATTTCACCGGAACGGTAAGAATGAACACGAAACTTTTTTCTACAGCTGGACCAGTAGCTGTGTATATCTAAACGTGTGCTTTGCATAAGAAGCATTCAATTTTTTTATGAAAATGAAATACAAAAAAAATCAGCATCACTTTAAACATGTTACATAAAGTGCATGAAATAGGTATTGGAGGCAAAGAGAATATTCTATTCTATGTTGCAAAAATTTATTTAATTTGCATGTCCTATCGGTGTATAATGAAATAAAAAAATATAACATTGTATTACATTATTGTTTCCTTAAAATAGTAGTTTCCTTTGGGGCGCCCCGGTGGTATATCCGATAGCGGCGCCGGTCTTCACACGGCAGGATCGGGGTTCGAATCCCGGCGGACCGCCTCCCCGTACGCAGGACTGACTATCCAGCTACGGGTAAAACTTAGTCACAGAAAGCTAGCAATAGCAGGCCGAGACCTCAAGAGGTTGTAGTGCCAAGGAAGAAGAAGAAGAAAATAGTAGCAAATTATATTTGTAACAAGTGTCACAACACACGCATGGGTCACAATTTCTGCATCGAAAGGGTTCGTATAGGTTGGAAACACATTTCAAATATCTTAAGAAATTTCGAACAGTCCAAATTGCTTATCAAAGTGCTCTATTTTTTCATACATTTTCATGTAAAGCTCAGTTTATAGTTCTCTAACAAATCACACACAACATAGGGAAAATGAAAACAGAATGGTAGCAAAATGAATGTGAAACTTATACAAAGTGTGTTACTAACTGCTAACTATGCATGCACGATTTCATGGATCGGTAAAAGCAACGCTCTATAGATTTGCTTCCGTATTCGAAATTTATTGTCACACCATTGACAACACTTTCTTCTTCTGTTGGCGTAACTAAACTAAGAGCACAAACAAAGCAAACATGCCCACATTATTACATAACGGCATTGATCTGTGTATTATGTGTGAGCTGTTTAACACCTATAATTAGGGAGGACCATTCATAAAAATGATAGTGCGATATCGTCAACGTACTCAAAACTACAATTGAAATTGCAGCTGAATCTCGATTTAGTCCCACTTCCTACAAGCATTAAACGTGCATTACATTGAGCTTTTAAAGTAAAACTTGCCCAAGCACAATATAACAATGAGGATTTTTTTTAATTTCAGGTAACTATCGTCTTGATAGTTCAGTTCCAAACACTTATCGATGCCAAAGCCGTCATCGACCAAAAGGCAGAAGAAACGCTAAACATCAACATACCAGAACAAGGGCAGAAGCGTATCGGTTATGACTATCCAGCTCCGGCAGCACCCGTAACGTTTGACGAGCACCAACATCATATTGCGGAACCTCTGCCTCTGTTACAACATGAAACATTGCTTGAAGAACATCATCACGATCACGAAGAACATCACGATTACGAAGAACATCACGATCCAGGATATTGGAAAAAGAAACTGATTTGGAAGGAAGGCTGGAAAAAGATATGGAAACCAGGAAAGAAACAAATTTGGAAACCTGATTGGAAAAAGATATGGAAACCAATCTGGGTGCCGACCGAAATACCGGTCTGGAAGGATATTCAGATTCCTGCGTGGAAACAAATCTGGAAGCCAGTGTGGAAAGAGATCCAGGTGCCGGCATGGAAAGAAATACAGGTGCCTGATTGGAAGAAAATTTGGAAACCAATCTGGGTACCGATAAAGGTGCCAGCATGGAAGGAAATACAGGTCCCTGCCTGGAAACAGATCTGGAAGCCCGTGTGGAAGGAGATTCAGGTGCCGGATTGGAAGGAGGTGCAGGTTCCCGCATGGAAGCAGTACTGGTATCCTGAATGGATTAAAATAGGCGTTCCCGGTGAGAAGTATCTCGGCAAAGACCATGACGGCTGGGAATATACCAGCCATGATCTATGGAAGAAAAAGCTAGTGTGGAAATCTGGATGGAAGAAAATATGGAAAACTGAACAGAAACAAATCTGGCGCACCGATAAAAAATTGGAATGGAAATCAGCCTGGAAACAGATTTGGCATTCGGCCAAGAAGCAAGTGTGGGTTGAGGACAAAAAACTCGGCTGGAAAGAAGCATGGAAGCAAATATGGCGCACGGAGAAGAAACAAATTTGGGTACCGGAAAAGAAACTAGATTGGAAAGCCGCTTGGGTGCAGATTTGGAAGCCAAGCAAAAAGCTGGTGTGGGTGCCAGACAAGAAACTCGAATGGAAGGAAGCTTGGAAACAAATATGGGTACCCGATTGGAAAGAAATTTGGTTGCCGGCCTGGAAGAAGATTTGGAAGCCGGTCTGGATATCCGAGTGGTTCCCTTCACCCGATCACCACGATCATCATCATCATCATCACGAAGAAATAGAGCATGGTTGGGATCGAAAGGATGGCACGAGCCCGAAGGTGTTGTTCAAGCGCAGTGAAGCCGAGACTGCGCAACCGAAAACTGTAGACGGTCAACTTCCGAAGGTGTCTGCAAACATAACACCAGCAGTGGTCAAAACAGATAACACAGAAAACAAATCTGATTTTCGGTTTCCTTCCTAATCATGCAATCTGTTTCTAAACAGATTGAACAGCTGTTAGGCTTACGAAACACAAAGTCAGTTTATGTGTAGATAAGATACGTACGCTACAGAATATTTAATTTTTAGACGATGATTTAGTTCCCCTCATCAGTAGAGCAAATGACGCTACTCTTGATTTGTTATCGTTATCTGCCATTTTAGTAAAATATCGAAAATGTATACATATTATCATTTCTAATGATGGAAAATCGAGATCAACATGATAGTTTCGAATGCCCAAATGTAGGTGTTATTGTAAGGCAAACGATACAAGAAGTATTTAAGAGTACATATCAAATGTTGAAATTAATTTTTAGTATCCATTGTGTTGTTTGTTTCGCTTATATTATCCCAAATATCACTTGAGAAGATATTTCGTATGCTATCCGAAAAAGGAGTTGATGAAAAGGCAAAGCATTTTGCGATCTTGTGTTATTTCATTTCATTTCATTTCATTTGCTTTATTCAATTTGTTCTGCCTGAAGGCTAAAACAAATACATATCTTACATGCTACTGTAATATACAAGAACGGACGCAGATAGTAAGACATGTTCCGATGTCTTTGTTTATGATATTTGCAATAACTGTATTGAGGCACTGATGTTCGGTTTTATTTAACACATCACTTTATTGATCACTTAGCTGTACGAACGAACGAGACTGCTGTCCTAACGAGACTGTTGAGCTGTTGGTGAGCAACGATCGTCCAGCAACACATGCTGTCCGAACGAGACTGACTTGTTGGACGGTGGTTCTTTAATTTATATAGTAAAGTTCTTTGCAAACTCGTGAGAACATTTTGTTACGGAAATTTCCACTAACCTAAATTCCTAGCTGTTTACCAAATTGTTGGTGGGTCCTAAAGTGTGTGAACATACCTAAAGTAACTTCCTGGTTGGACAGTTGTAATAAGTTATTTGTTTTTACGTGGAGTTAACTGACACAGTTTGCTTTGACACAATTTTCTTGACTGTGGAAACCTTTTTTGCTTATGGTAAATTGTTATGTCTTTTCTGCTTAAACGTGAATAATCGGGTTTAATCGTGAAACCTGGGTTGGCTTAAGGTGGTAATGGAACTGGGTTATGCAGACTTATGTGTTGTTTTAATTTGTGTTCGATTTGGGTGTTCTGAGCTTCTATTGTGTTGAATGCAATTGCTGCATGCAATTTGTATTGTATGCAATTTGACTTATTGCGCATATGGCTTGGTGTTGCACGCTACATCTCCCTCTTTTTTTGAATGATTTATGAGCGAAGATAGGTGTGTGAGTGAGCGAGTAAATCATTCACTGTCTGTTATGAGTTTGTTTTTATGCAACGTAATGCATTTTTGTTTGCTATGCAATGGTATAAAACCGTTAAGTTACTGATGTGCTGAACTGTAAATGGTCCTTTGTAGTTTATGATTTGTGATGATTTAATTTTTTTTTTTTTTGTATTAAAATAATCAACATATATATATTTTTTTATTTCAATTTTTTCATTCATATCACCAAAAAATATTATTTTAACTAATTCACGGAGGATAATATTTTATGTGTACTGAAGTGCTGATGAGAGATTTAATCTTTGGAAAAGTGTTGCCTAATGCATTGTGTTTGATTTTGATTAAGGTACATTTACAACCTTTGTGATTGCATATAAGGTCTTCATTTCGATTCAAATCGATGTTTTGTTTCTTTTCGACAATAAATGCAAGCAATTTTTCTTGAAGAATTTGTTTCAGTTGTTCTTTAACTTTTTTCATTATTTCCTTGCGCATTTCTTCACGTATGGTGGTATATTCCGTATTCATTATTTTCATTTCATCATGATTTGCCTCTTTTCTCGGGCTGTATAGTTCATTTTCATTTTCATATTCCTTCTTTTCATATAACTTGTTTTCTCTTTTCATCATCTTGACGCATTTAGTCGTTTCAGTTTCATTTTCTTGCTCAATTATTGCTTTGCAGTATATATCATGTTCAACATTTGTATTAATATCGATTACATCGTCGTTTTCAAACGCATTATTTGCTTCATTATTTCCTTCTATCTCATTTTCGTTAGATGCTTGTTGGTTTGACAAATCTTCTTTAATTTTACAATATAGGTCATCTTTAACTTGTTGTTCGCCAAATCCACAACATTTTTCTTCATTCATTTCACTTTCAATTATAGAATCATTTTTTTCATCAAATTTGCTTTGAGATTCATATTTCTTATCGTTTTCATTGATTTCACTTCCGATTAAGTAATCATTGTTTTCATCATATGCATATTCAAACTCACTTTTCTCATAATCATTATATAGTTCATTCTTTTTCATTTCGATATCGTTGTTGACATACTTGTATGATTTGGTTTCCTCGTCTTTTAAATTATGCGATTCTTCGATTCTTTCTCCAATATTCATATTTAATTCATTAGTTTCTTGTTTCCTTATGTTCATTATTTTGATAACTTGTTCTTTATCATTGCATTTTCTTTTATCATTCCTTTGATCAACATAGTTATATTCTTCTGATACATTGAATTTGTTTGTATGATGTTTATCATAACTAGTCATTACATTTCCTCTTGTATTACATTTACGTACAAGCTTTTTAACATTGATATTGGAATCATTCCTATAAATTCCATTATTTTCATTACGATATCTGTATCTCTGCCCATAATTGTTATACGTGTGCTCCTCGCAATTATATTCATTTTTCTTAAATTGCTTGTTATACGCATTCCTAGGCTGAAAATAATTTTGTCTTACAGCATGGTGTCTTGGCACATTTTGATATTGACATCTATCATTTCTATTTGGAAATTGATTGTTCCTATGCCATTTATAGCTATCATTTCTGCTATACTCATTTCTGATAGGTTCATTCGCTTGGAATCTATTCACTCGAAAGTGATTGTTTCCGTTGTACGATTCCTCATTTTCATTCTCCAATACTTTTTGAATTGCCTCTGCTACCGTTGAAAAGTTTCCTACTTTCAGAATGATTCTTGTTTCGTATTTTAGTACCTTTTCTATTAATGTTTTTATACCCACTTTTACAACCATATCATTTGCCACTTTTTCAGGTATTTGTTGTTCCAAATACAACTTTTTTAATTTAGCTGTTAATAACTCAACCTTATTACACAATATTTTTGTATTATTTGATGGTATAGAGTTTAGTTCTGCTAATATCATGTAAGGATTCGTTTTCTCTTGGCATCTTGTTTTGATATCTTCTATTAGTGCTGCATAAGATGTGATTATTGTTGGAAGACCAATTCTTGCTTTATTGGTTAATCTTGCTTTTATAAACTTTATCATCATTTCTTCATGGTCAGGGTTCAATTCATAAACTAAATTTGCTGATTCTATAAATAATTCCAAGTTTTCCTCTGATCCACCGTAAATTGGTACTAAAGCCAAAGCTGTCTTTAAATCAAATTGAGCCATTTTTCCTTCATTCACTGTTTTTCTTATATAGTGTTTTAAAAATTATCTTCTTTTGTAACAAATAAATTTTTAAATATTTGTATCCATTCACGGACCTATTCTCTTGAACAAACTTTCTTCTTATAAAATTCAACGTTTTTCAATTCAACATTTCCATTCCACTTATCTTTTCGTAGATGACTTGAAGCATCACTCCTTCCTTTGTCAGTAGTGCATTTGATGATAGCAGGAACTCGTCTTTGTTGTCTTTTCGAATATCGTCATCTTTGGGACTCCTGTCCAATAGCTTCTACGTTGGAAACTCCTGTTTCTTCAAATCCCGCCGGCCACTTTCGTGTACCGTGGTCTCGCCTTCCACTATATTGTGTCATTTCTGCAGTAATTTCAGCTTTTCGTTTGATTGTCTAATTCTGCATCATTAGGGAGTTTTTAATTTCGATTCACTTCCATTAATGTAACGTATATTCAATCTTATTTCAACAGTGCGTTAAATGTACACAGATTCAATTTTATCAGATGTGTAGCGTTCATGACTGTTCACTTGTATTATGCTTTTTACACGTTTGTTGTTTTCTGCATCGGTCTATATGTTCTTTTTAAGTTTCTTTTTAAGTGTATTAGTTCGATATTTATCCAAATATGAATATATGTAAAGCAAGTTCACTGCAACACATTTGATGCATTTCACTGTTATTCTGCTCACATTTTCGTTTGACTTTTTGTTCACTAACACGTTACACAAACTTTACACCGTTTTGGTGCCATAGGTCGCGCTGCGATACTGCACATACTTGCACTTTTGCATCGGCCAGCTGATGCGTATGGATTTTGAGCGTTTTCTTCTTTCTTTTTCATGCGCGAGTTTGGTTATCTCGGTTTCTGCGTTGTTCTACCTAGACCGCTCGATCGGTTCCGATTACACCAAGTTGTTATACAACTGCTCAGCAATGCTACATGCTTTTGGCGTGTTGATTAAACCGCAATGTTTGAATCTCTAATTACACTGACGTTTTTATTTGTTCTCTGTGTCACTGGGTCACTTTTTTAACTAAGCGCCTTCCCATATAATTCCACTGCTACTTGTTATGTCACAGGAGTTTATTGTTGTTTTTGTTTTCATTGTTCGTTTCTGCTTATCCGGTGCCTTTTTAGTTCGCATATTTCTTGGATTATTGAGCATTTCCTCCACTGTTTTCATTGTTAACTATTCACTGTTAACTTGTCATATCCGAAGATTCCGGTTGAAAATTACGGTTTATTTTCATTACCCGAAGATGCCGGTTTAGAGTCACGGTTAACTTGTATTATCCGAAGATGCCGGTTGAAAGTCACAGTTAGCTTGTATTATCCGAAGATGCCGGTTGAGGGTCACGGTCGCCATGTAATATACAAGGAACGGACGCAGATAGTAAGACATGTTCCGATGTCTTTGTTTATGATATTTGCAATAACTGTATTGAGGCACTGATGTTCGGTTTTATTTAACACATCACTTTATTGATCACTTAGCTGTACGAACGAACGAGACTGCTGTCCTAACGAGACTGTTGAGCTGTTGGTGAGCAACGATCGTCCAGC
>KZ062662.1:102494-113512 GCA_002091835.1 Anopheles maculatus
AAGGCTAAAACAAATACATATCTTACATGCTACTTATAAATAAATTAACAATTTCAGACTTATATAACTAATAAAAAGAAAAAAAAAACCGAAAATAAAAACAGACCGAAGCCAAGGAGAGGGGGAAACAGGAGGAAAAGTTACAGGGTGACAGGATTTATTACAGGGTGACAGAGGTATTGTTTAAACGAGAACGAAAGGATGCAAGGGATAGATTAAAATTAAACAGAGAAAAGAATCTATTAAAATTACGGATACAAGCTAAAATCGGGTCGTTATGACTATATCGCGTGCGGCGTGTAGGAAGGAATAAAGGGTCACGGGAGCGGAGATTTCGGGAAGGGAGGTAAAAACGGATAAGGGATAAGAGATCTGGCGCATCTGTTTCACCTAGAAGGAGTCCCGCAACAAATAGAACCTGAGCTTTAACACGTCTGCGTTCCAGAGAGTCCAAGCCCAAAAGTTGGCATCTTATGTTGTATGGAGGCATCGGTACCTCGGAAAGGCCACTAAAACGGCGGAAAACAATTCTAGTGAAACACCGTTGAACCCTTTCAATCCGATCTGCCCAGGATGAACAGAATGGACTCCAACGGGCACAAGAGTGTTCCAGCGTAGAACGCACAAAACAGCATTAAAGGACTTTTACACACAAAGGATCAGTAAACTCGGCCGTGATCTTACGTATAAGACCCAAAGTTTTCATCCCTTTCGCACATATCTCATTTACGTGGGAATTGAAAGAAAGCTTTGAGTCAACATAAACACCAAGATCGCGGACAATGAACACACGGTGAAGGGAAAACGTATTAACGGAATATGCAAAGGTCGCAGGAGTACGGGAACGGGAGATGGACATAACAGAACACTTTTCAGGGCAGAGCAAAAGGAAATTAGATGAACACCAAACTGAAAATACATTAAGGAGATTTTGGAGAGCAGAACAGTCGGAGTAGGAAAAAATAGGAGAAAAGATTTTAAGATCATCAGCATAAAGCAGATGACAAGAAGAAGGAAGCACAAAACTAACATCATTTATGAACAGGAGACAAAGAAGGGGACTAAGTACGCTGCCTTGCGGCACACCAGAGGGACTGGAGAAAACATTGGAAAAGCAGGAGTTGAATTTCACACGATAAGAACGATCGGGATATATTACGGGAGAAGCCAAGCTTATGAAGCTTGGCAAGGAGGAGGGTATGCGGGACACGATCAAAGGCAGCTTTGAAGTCAGTGTAGACAACATCGACCTGACCACCACTCTCAAGACAATCAGCGCTCAAGGAGACAAACTGCATGAGATTAGTTGTGGTCGAGCGGCCGGGCATAAAGCCATGCTGCTGAGGACTAATGTAACTACGGGAGGAAAACATAAGTGAATGACGGACAATGGATTCAAATACTTTACTACCAGCGCAAAGAAGGGAGATACCGCGATAATGATTGACAAGATTATGGCAACCCTTCTTAAACACTGGGAAAAGCCAAGCCATTTTCCAAATGGTTGGAAATTTACAAGAGGAGAGGGACAGATTAAATATGCAACTAAGGAGAGGGGCCAAAGTCTCACTGCACTTAATCAACGCAGAGGCAGGAATACCGTCAGGACCGGGAGTGAAGGAGAGTTTGAGGGTTGCCAGCGCACGAGCAGCCATATCAACACATACACTTAAGAAAATAGGACTTAGATGGTTCTCTGGAATATGTGACAAAGCGAGTTCAAGAGAGGCAGGATCGTTCACCGGGTTAGCAAAAACGCCAGAAAAATGGGAAGCGAAAAGAGCACAGATGCAGGAGGGAGAGTTTGCGGAAGTGGAACCGAAGGACATATGCGCAGGTAAGGAGTGATAGTTTCTCCGTTCGTTAACAAACTTCCAGAAGGACTGAGGATGCGAGTGGAACTGGAGTTGAAGCCTATTTATATAGCGACGATAACAACTACGATTATAAATGCGATACGCAAAAGCGGCATATTTAAAAAGCCTTTTTTCTGTAATCAGAGCGATTTCTATGATAAGCTCTGCGATAACGATTCTTGTCTGATTTTAACCTTTGAAGGGAGCGGTTAGACCAAGGAGGGGACGGGCGTGGTTTGAAAGTAGGAGTACAACACAAAAGGGCAGAGGTTAAGGAGGTGTTAAAAAAGGAAACGGCTGCATCGACCGATGTACAAGAAAACAAAAAAGACCAGTCGGTGCACTGAAGGATCTCACCGAGTCTTCGGTAGTCGGTTTTTCTAAAATTAAGGTTCGCACAGCTCTTGCAAAGCGGACGGGTACCATAATGTATCAAGAGCATCAACACGCTACCATATACTGGATCTTTTGTTTTTATCTTAAAAGATTTTTACAGATTGCGTCACCTGGTCCTCAAAATATTTACGGTATTGATCTAAATAGTTTCTTGTTCTTAAAACATTTCGAATATAAAAAGAAGATTTTTGTGTGTGTGTCAATCGATTCCCATAAAGATTTTTATAAACACAAAAAATACAATAAATATTTTTTTAGTTTAGTTTAGTTTAGTTTATTCAAAGTATAGTTGTCTGGTTAACCTAAACAACATTCTTAAAGCTACGCGTTACAATGGATCATATTTCGATAATATTTATAATACCTAACGTAACGGGTCAAATACTATCTCGTAGTAAGGAGCGGAAGGTGGGTAGAGGAATGTGATGGTCAAACAAATGGTCGTATTCGTTGAATAACCGCACCGCACGCAAAAAGGGATCATTTTCGCCGACAGCCGTACGCCGAGAAGGAACAAAAAGTGGAGGACGGGGTCGGAGAGAACGAGTTGGAGTATATAAATACAGGGATGAAACAAGACATGGGACATCAACAGCGTTCGACATAAGGGAAGCAACAAACATGATTTGGGATTCACTCCGGCGTTTTCCTAAGGTATCAAGTCCTAACAGCTGGCATCTTTGTTCATAGCCCGAATAAATTTCGTAGGTGTTATCCAGTCTATTGTTAACAGCATATCGCGTAAATGATCGCTGTACACGTTCAATGCGATCGATCGTAGTGGCGGACGTCGGACACCATACAACAAGGCAATATTCGAGTATGGGTCTGACCAGTGCGCAATAAAGGACCTTTAGGCATACTGTATCGGTCATACCCGTTGTCATTCGTTTTATCAGTCCTATTTTTTTCCGAGCTTTTTTAACGATGGTGTCGATATGATCTAGGAAGGATAATCTGCAGTCGAATGTTACACCTAGATCTCTAACAGATTGTGCTCTATTTATAATTATTCCATCGACAGAGTAATCCTTGATAATTGGGGAACGTGAGCGACTGAACAACATGACATTACACTTTTCCGGACATAGAATTAGTTGGTTTGACGAACACCAAACATAGAAACGGTTAAGGATAAGTTGCAGAGACATAAAATCAGCAGTAGATGTTATGGATTTATAGATCTTTAGGTCATCTGCGTAACAAAGAAAACAATCATGCGGGAGGACGGTCGAAACATCATTAATAAATAAAACGAGTAATAAAGGACTTAATACGCTTTCTTGCGGAACTGCAGATGTGGACGAAAAGGATTTAGAAAAATTGGTATTGAGTTTAACACGGAAAGAGCGATTTGAAAGAAAGTATTGCAGCCATACAATATGGGATTCAAGGAAACCCATTTTGGATAACTTTGCTAGAAGGATGCTATGGGGAATGCGATCAAAGGCAACTTTGAAGTCGGTATAAACGTCGTCAACCTGAGCACCACGATCTAAACTGTTGGCAATAGAGGATGTTAAGGAAATTAGGTTTGTTAAAGTGGAGCGTTTAGGAAAGAAACCGTGTTGCTGGGGTATGATGCAGTTACGTGCGATAAAGAGGATATGGGAATGAACAATGGACTCGAATATTTTAGAATAAGCACAAAGGATACAGATACCACGATAATTAGCGGCATTAGCAAGGTTACCTTTTTTTGGAATAAGAATAATATATGCTAGTTTCCATATATCAGGAAATAAACCCGAATATATAGATATTTAGGATAGGATTTAGGATAGGGCATTCGAAGTCTGCAAACTAAAGGGGAAACTCTGCCCGACCAAAAAGTGAAAATAAAACGTTTAAGATTTCGGCAAAAGTTATTCGTGGCGACATATTTATCAAGTTTGAATAGTGGAATATCACAGACCACATCCGCACCACAGCATATTACCCGCAAGCCAACGGACAAATAGAAAGAATACACCGACAACTCAAAACAGCTATTATGTGCCACTCCGATAAAAGCTGGACTGAATCGCTTCCTATCGTATTACTAGGAATGCGAGCAACGCTAAAGGAAGATTTGCAAGCCACTTGTGCAGAACTTGTGTATGGCACAACCCTCAGATTGCCCGGTGAATTATTTACACAGAGTACAGAAACCAGACCTGCTCCAGAATACATTACCAATTTAAAACACATCATGTCCAAGTTAAGACCAACACAGCAGAGTAATCACAACACCAACAGAAAAATCTACATGCAGAAAGATCTTGCAACATGCACTCATGTATTCGTCCGAGTATATGCAGTTAAACCTTCTTTAACGCAACCATACGAAGGCCCATTCAAAGTCATCAATAGAAAGACCAAAACATTCGCAGTTGAGACCAAATTTGGAAAACACTCAGAGATATCCGTGGATCGACTTAAAGCTTGTTTCACCGATATACAATCAAGTCCTCAGCAATCTGATCTCACCACATCAACAGCCAAACAACATATTACTCCACCAGCAACTCCGGTCAAAACAGCAGACACCAGTGTGGATCGTTCTTTGACATCTGGACGAGCAATCGTTAAACCTTTGCGATACAAAGACTAAGAGGGGAGTAGTGTAGCGAACACACCAACCTTTCCTCAATCCAAATCAATCCTTCAATCCTTCAATCCTTCAACCCAGCATTCCAAACCTAAAGACTCCAACTCCTGAACCCAAATATATAAAAACAATAGTTGTCATGCAGCGAGTAGATACGCGCAATAAATTAACAGAGAGTCTCATGCAAACCATCAAGGCATTAACACGCGTAACCTGTACATCCGAAACCCCAAGGGGAGCATTCCCCAAAGACTAAACTAATATCACTGTGTCCAGTTGTAAAGGTTACAACAAACGGAGATATGTGAATATTGTTTGAGAGGAAAAAAGACCAGAACTAGTTTTCCCAAAACAGCACAAAACCGTTCCAGACGCATCCTCGACTTAATTCATACTGATGTATGTGGGCCGATGCCGAATGTAACTCCCAGTGGTTACAAGTATTTTATGACGATGATTGATGACTACAGCCGATACGCAGTAATATTCCTGTTGAGACAAAAGTCCGATGTGGTGAGTTGTATCAAACGTTATGTAGCTCATGTAAAGACCCGATTTGGGAGAAAACCGTGTGCAATCCGCTCAGACGGAGGAGGTGAATATGTAAACCGGGAGTTTCATGCATTTTATGAAGCAGAGGGCATACAGGCTCAGTACACCGCGGCTTACTCTCCTCAACAGAATGGCGTGGCGGAGCGCAAAAACCGCTCATTGAAGGAAATGACCACGTGCATGTTGCTGGATGCAGGGCTTGATAAAAAGTATTGGGGCGAGGCAGTAATGGCAATAATGACAGCAAGTTACTTGCAGAACAGACTGCCGACGCGTTCAGTAAATCGAACACCGTGGTTCGGAAGTAAGCCAGCTCTAGCTTATTTGCGTGTTTTTGGGTGCACAGCATACGTACACATCTCAGATGTAAACAGACGCAATTTTGACGAAAAAACTCGTAAGCTGAAATTTGTGGGGTGTTGTAGCGACCGTAAAGCATACCGATTCGTAGATACTGAAACCGATCGAATAACTATCAGTCGATACGCTCGTTTTTTTGGAGATGAGGGACATGTCGACAGAACTTGATACGTCTACTCCGGAGGTCAATGATTGTATTAACCTTCACACCAGCGAACGAGATGAAATTGGTAGTGAAGCAGGAGGAGTCGAACGATGCAGTTGAGTCGTAGCCCAATGGGGCAGTCATTACACAAATAAGAAAACTTAGCGAAGTAGAAGATAGCACTGATGATGGTGAATGGGAGAGTGCAGAAGATGATTCTCCACGAAATGAAGAGCAGACTACTGAGATAGTGGAACAAGGTTCTAAGCGAAGCACCAAAGGAGTTCTTCTTCGATATCTGAAAGATTATGAGGTGAATTTAGCAGTTGCTATGAATGATGAGCTGTACGGTGATCTTACCATCGTGCAGCGAATTAGGCTCGCCAGGCTCCGGTGGGCTGGTCATGTCATGAGAATGGCACCGGACGACCCAGCCCGTAAAGTACTTTTAGGCCGTCAACATGGACAGAGGAGGCGTGGTAGGTCCAAACTGAGATGGAGTGATGGCGTTGATGCGTCCGCCAGAACGGCCGGGATAATGGATTGGCAGACGACGGCGCTAGACCGTGAGCGGTATCGAGGATTGTTGCAGCAGGCCAAGACCGCGAAGCGGTTGTAGCGCCTGATACACTGTTTTACAGGCCAATTTGCAATGTTTGCAGCATTTTTCTTTTCTGTAAAGGACTTTTTAACCATCCAAAAGGTAGTTCTACTCCGCGGATGGTGAAAAAGTCCTTTACAGAAAAGAAAAATGATGCAAACATTGCAAAATGGCCTGTAAAACAGTGTAAGTAAGTAAGTAAGATAGAATCTCAAAGGAAAAAGGCAAATTATATGCAGATAAACGCAGGAAAGCTAAATGTAACCCTATAGCTGAAGGAGATGAGGTTCTAATGAAAAAAATGTTCAAAGCTAACAAATTGTCAACAAATTTTGGATCCAAAATTTTCAAAGTCGTGAAAAGAAAAGGAGGCGATGTAGTAGTGGCATGCAAAGAAACAGGAGTTCAGTATCATAGGCATGTAAAAAATAGCTGTTAACGAAAGCCCTCCGGCATCTTCTTTAAATGAACATAACAAATCTGTAGGCATTAATAATACTTCAGTTCCGGCTACCACATCAAGCAAACAGCACCTCGTAAGCTCACAGGCATCGTTAGAACAGGAGTTACAAAGAAGTAAGCGAACTATAACCAAACCAATTCATTTAAAAGATTATATGAGCACAGTTGAAGTAGGTTTAGAATAGTAGAGTTAGGATAAAATGAATTATGAAAAAAATTATAAAAAGAAAAAGTGAATGTAGTGTAGCAACCTTTAGGGAAACCTTAGTTTATTAACCTTGGTTTGCTAATTGGGTAACATGGGCTAGCGAAGAATAAAGAGTCAGTTGTGTGGAGAACACAGGACGGGCCAGACGTGCACAAATGCGATACTACAGAGGGCAAACCCATAATTAGCTTCAAAAATTGGTTTTGTATCGCTTGCATGGAGCGCATGTTGGTACGAGAGCATCTGCTCCATGCGTTGCACCCATGAGTCATCGAGGGAAGCACTATCTGACTGTAAACAGTTAGCTTGTTCTCCCTTGACAATCCTGATTTTCTGTTGATTAGTGGATGGAGCCTGATGAGCATAGATGTTAGTTTGCTCCAAAGACAGCTAACATGTGCCTGGAAAGTAAGTCCTGAATCAAGAATTACCCCCAGGTAACGTGCGTTTGAGATCCACGGAATGGTGGTGTTTCCAATAACAACAAAACCAACTTTTGTGTTGATTTTGTAGGTACTCAATCGCCCCTTATGCGGTATTACCAAAGCTTGGGTCTTGGTGTTGTTGACCACAATCTTCCGATCTCTAAGGTAGCTGACAAATGCGTCTAATCCGCGCTGCAACCCCCCTCGAAGATGGCTCAAGATTTTGGATGAGTAGATTATAGCTGTTCTCACGACGTAACAACGCGTGAGGCTTATATAGTCTCTTACTAGCCCAATCGCTGCTCGCCGCTAACTCCTCGATCGCTGCTCGCCGCTAACTCTTGTTCAGTTACACAGAAGGACAGCTTCAAACATTCCTCGTTTTGTTTCATATTCAATCCAGTTGCGGTTCTTGACGGTTGGACAATATTGCACATTTCATAGCGTTCCTCAACAAATCTGTTCACGTTGTATTTTATGATCGACATACCCTCAACAAAACTTTACTGTGTTTGGTGTAGTATTGTATAGAAATCCTAAGCGTACGCAATACTCAACGCGAAAATACAGGACAGGTGCGACTTACTGAAGACAGTAAAGTGCAACTTAAAAAAACTGCTGGAGAAATTACATCAACTATATTCTCGGTGATAAAACCTGGGTAAGAATATAACTTACATTTTAAAGAAAATTAACACGTAGAGAGTCTCGTTGATTTTATGATACTGTGAGTTGTATCGGCAATTTATCGAAAGGAGCAGACAACGAGTGAGCAACCTTGTTCGTTCACGTTGGGCCTTCTGCACACACAAAGCTTTTACTATTGTGGTTTGTGGAATGCTCCTTCTTTAAGAGAAACGTTTTGATCAATATCAAGATTTGAGGAAAAATAAGGAATCAATTATTTTATTAACAACATAATGTTGCAACAAAATCTACGTGGTGACCAAATACGCAGTGTCTAGCTAAGTTAATATACGGTTGTTTCCTTGTCAATTATTGATTTATGTGCAATATATTTTCTTTTTATTTTAAGTCATAAAATGGCACGGATACCTATAAGTGATGTTTGGCAGTATTTTATTCGCCAAGATGAAGGAAATGCCACGTGTAAATTGTGCAAAACCAAGATGAAAGCATCAGGAGGATCCACATTGAATCTTAACGGGCACATAAAAAACGTACATCATAAGTAAATAACTTCGAGATCAACGAGCAACTCATCCAGCAACAGCCAACCTTGAACAGCAACAGCCAACTTGAATACAATAGAAACAGCAGAAACAACAATGGTAAACAGCAGTGAACCAGGAAATTCAAAGACTATAGCATCATATTTTCATTCAAAACGACCCCTTGCCTCTAGTGTTAAAGAACACATCGATAAATCTTTGTTGCTTACACTTTGTAAAGAAGGTATCCCTTTTAATATCGTTGAAAGTCAATATTTAAAATCATTGTTCCATAGTCTGAATTCGAAATATGCATTACCAACACGAAAATCAATCACCAACACGTTATTGCCCTTAATGTAAAAAGATCTACTCGATAGATCAGTTTTAAAATTAAAAAATACTCAAGCCAAACAACCGATGGTTGGACAAATTCTAATAATACTGCATTTTTAGCTGTAACGGCACATTTTTTCGATGAGGGATACAACTTTTGTTCAATGTTAATATAATGCTCTGGGTTAGAAGGAAGTCACACTGGTGCACATATAGCGGAGTGGCTGGAATCCGTTTTAGATAAATTTAATATTGAAAACAAAATTAAAAGCATTACTACGGATAATGCACGAAACGTCATACAAGCTGCTTCGATTTTAAATGTTAAACATTTTCCGTACTTCGCACACTCTTTGAATTTAGTAGTAAAACACGCCATAAACGTTAGCATATGCCGTACTGTCGAAGAAGTAAAGAGAGTAGTAATGCATTTGTTGTAAACAAACGGTTTACGCCGACAGTCGCTGTCACTGCAGCTTAGGAGTGAGTCAGGATGAAAGTGAGTTGTCGGGAGATTGAGAAATGAGTGAGAGAGGAGTGAGAAAGGAGAGAGATAGGCGAGTCAGAAGTGAGAAGGGCGAATGATATAAAAGGGAAAATTGCCTGTAATCAGCCTCTTACACAGTAGAAAAGCTAAAATAAAGTTCAGACTGAAATTTTGGCTCGCCGTAAATGCGTGCCTAAAATAAGTTTTTTCTTGCGTTTTCTACATTCCAAAATTTCAGTGCAAGTCATTATTCAAATTCAGTGCACTTACGAACATTCATCGCGCTACAGTAAGTAGATTTTGCTTCGACGAGTATTCCGAAAAAGTGTATGTTATCCACCGAGGATAATCGCGATCGCGAATAAAGTTTCGGGAGTGCAATCGTGATCAGTGCGCGCGCGGGTTAAATAGTGAATCGCGAGATGGAACACGACGATCGGACGGAGCAAGGCGAGCAGTCAACGAGCCAACGAGTGGAACTCCAAATGGCCTCGGAGGACCGGACGGCAGAGCGCGAAGACGTTGTCGCAACCAATGCGACGCCATCCTGTTTACCTCAGCTGCCCGTGGCCGTCGAAGGATCGCCCCAGAGCGAAGGGAACACAAGCCACCGGGGGGAGCAGACCGTGCAAACTCCGTGGGGATATTTTCCGGCAAGGCATAGGAATGCCAACACGACAAACGTGATACCGGAGATAGCCCGGCAAATCCCTAACTGCACACCAGCGTACACGCAACACAGACACACACACAACCGAAGGGTTCGGGACGCGTCGACGATGGCGCATCGAGCTCAGCGATGGCGAACACACATCGGTCAATGACCCCCGGTGGGTTCATGACCTCGGAGCAGGAACTCGGAAGGAAGCGGCTCGACCTCGATCGACTAAAAGTCGAACTGCAAAGGCGCGAAATAGAACTCCGCGAACGCGAATTGGAGTTTTTACGGGAGGAAAGTATAAACGCGCGCGAACCACGAACCGAACCAGGCAACGCTAGTGCATGGCTGCCGCGTACAGAAAATGGTGTTTCTGAAGCCGCGAATAGGTGCAACGGAGGCAACAACGAAGTGCAGCATCACCGGTACGCGGAGTATCCGACCGTAGCCGCCGTAAATGCAGCACCCGCGCACCCGCCTGCCGATGCGGAATTTCGTGAGGGGCAAAGCGCGTTGGAGGAACTCTTGTTGAAAGATCCTCGCAACAAAAACGGACGCGATTTCGGACACAGAACTTTGGCACAACCACACGGACACGATTTTGGAAACAGCACTTTGGAACAACCACACGTACACGATTTCGGACACAGACCCTTTGCACAGCCACACGGACACGATTATGGACACAGCACACCTGCACGACCACCTGTACACAGCACATATGCACAACCCTACGCATCGCAGTATGAACGCCGCGCTACTGCACATCC
>KZ062663.1:0-99789 GCA_002091835.1 Anopheles maculatus
TGAGATGGATGCCCTGTTTTGCTAATGGGCTCTCCGGTTACCGGCCGGAAGAACAAGCGTCTTCGGATAATTGTCACGATAAACGTTGATAATTGAATTAGGCTTCATCAGTAGTGGAACTTTCTGTCTAGGCGCTGGCGATGTCCAGCATAGTGAAGAAGTTGTTTGCAAGACTTGCTGAAACAGACATAGAAGATAATTTTTTCCCTACTTCGCAAAAAAAATCCTTATCCTCTATATACGTATAATATACATCATCCGTCTAGATAACATATTTAACACCCAAACACGGTGCGTGAAGCGTTTTTTTTTATCTCTAGTCTTCCCTTCTGATTACACTAATCCACTGCCATTGGGAGATTTGTGTAGCCGACGGCTTTGCCTGAAATACCATTTATAGTGCTTGTTGTGTAAGGTCTATTCCAATAACTCGATCTCCAGGTGCTATTGAGCATCAGCAATAGCTACGCAGCAATCGATGAAAAACTCCCAATGCCCTTTTACAAAGCTTTCCTTCCGCATTCCTGAGGCTTGATGTCGTCCAAAGTGCAGCAAGGTGTCGTGTCGTAGTGTAGTTCCGGGAACGAATCCGGACTTGCAGGCATGCATGGAGTAGAGTTTTGTTTTATCGCCCCATGTCGTATGACGGCCCTACCAATGTCTCACCGAGTTTCGTTTGATTGGGGATTGTTTTGTGGGTTTCTGGTTTTCTGGCACCACAGAGGTTCTGCAGGAGGTACATAGAAAACATTTTAAATGTAACTGCACCCGGTTCAATAGCTGGAAACCACCGGCAGAAGGATGCAGCAGAAAATCCCTAGGGCGTGTAAAATCGGAAAATAGCTATTCCGGTCGTTGTTAACGGTTCAGGTGTATGTGTGTGTGTGCGTCTCCATGTCTGTGAGACAATGATTCCAATAACGTACCCGTCATTCCGAGGGTTGGTTGGGGGGGGGGCCGCATCGTTCAAGTGAAGGTATTTTTACCATTTACTAAGCAGTGAAATATTCTCTCCCCTACAGCACAAGTACAAATCATCAAGTTCGCTTGCTAGTAGTGTCGACCGAAGGAACGATTGCCGAGAGCGTTCACCCGGTCCCCGGCAGGGCTTTTCGATTCATTGCCTGGTCAAAGATGAAAAGACAGGCAAGTGACTGGAAAAGTGACTGGTACCGATGGTGCTGCCGACCAACTTTCTCCAGTGGCGTTCCGACAAAAACCCCCGGTTGCTGTTCGGCTTAAAGAAGCTTACTTTGTATGAATTTTACCCGAGAGATTTTCCACCACGTCCCTTTTTTGCCTCGGCATCACAGTATTAGTTCGGGAAGTCCGGGAAGGAGGTTCAAATTTATTATCGATCCAGATGTGTAGTACGTATGTGAGGATAGATTCAAGCTGATGGCGATCCTGCAAGCACAATGGGTTGAAAATGTCGATTGCGGTGGGAATAACTAATAGTTGATTCCAAAAATTACAAATTCTACAAACACAAATGTGATTTGTATGATTTTTTGGAATTTAAGTTACTCGAAGAATATTTCCATAATGCTCGAATAATTAGAAAAATAAAATAATATTACATTTTTGTACAAAAAAAATCTAGAATCATCTGGTTCAATTGTGCCTCATGCCTGATGGACTTTAAGAAATTGATATCGTCAACCAGAATTGTGATATTTGGCTTCTGTATCAAGTAATAGAGCCTTTGATGTCATTTAACTTTTCCGGTAATTGTCAGCTATGTCGTGAAACAGAAACATCTGTGAGTCAAGGAATACTGATATTCTCGAAAAATCGAATTTGTCAAAATATCCTTGACTTGGAGCAGAGTTCACCTAAATATTCAAAGCTTTCACGACTTTTTGGATTATAATCTCTTTGAAGGTTGCTAATATTAAGACTTGCAGGAAACGAGATTGCTCTGAAGATTGCTCTACTCTGGACTACTCATTTGTAGTTTTTGTCGCGAAGTTTGGGTTAACATTAATCGGGCGGCCCGGTGGTGTATACGATAACGGCGCCGGTCTTCACACGACAGGACCGGGGTTCGAATCCCGGCGGACCGCCTCCCCGTACGCAGGACTGACTATCCAGCTAGGGGTAAAAACTAAGTCATAGAGAGCTAGCAATAGCAGGCCAAGACCTCACGAGGTTGTAGTGCCAAGGAAGAAGAAGAAGAAGAAGTAACCGATGATCGTAACAGGGGATTTCTTTGTATTATTTTGTATTAGCTTAACAGCCCCGCGAGGTCGCGGACAGCCATTACGGACTTTCTTTGACTTGATTAATAACTGTAGCTAGATAGGTTTTGCAATGTGAAAATCGCCATTACCGTCTCTTCCTTCGAAGAACTTTTAGCAGAGATGTTTCTTCTGACAGTTGATTAACTTATGTTCAGTAACAGAAGATTGCTAAAAAGGTTCTAAATATTACGCACAGCTTATCTCATTCGGCTTGTCAAAACACTTAATGAAATAAAACTAATTCCTTTAATTTTGTCCATCTAAACGAACCGCTCGAACCCACCATTCCGATCAGGTCGAACGCATAACGTATGCGTTTGATTGCCCTGTGGTTGCGAATGATTGCAAACTAATACCTTACATCATCGAGTACCCGTACCCAAAACGGCCTCCTGTACAACAGCATCTCGATCCGGAGATATCTACGCTGAACGACGCCGATGACGATGATGACGCACCCGGATGCGTGTTGTTGGGTAAATTTTACGACTGTCAACCATTTAAGGCACGGCCAGACGAATGGGAAAACCTTGATCCACCCCACCCAAAGCATCCTACGAGAGTTGCGTGAATGTGGTTAAATTGTGTTCGAGCTTTCGCATAAATGAAATACCATATGAGACCAGCTCGGGGCGGAATGAAACTGGCTGGGGGAACATTCCGACCGGCCGAGTTGGGAACCCGATTGATTTCAAACGACACTTGATGTACCGGGTCGGTGCGTAGTTGCGCCCGAAGTTGCCAGGTGTTGATAAACCTGCAACTTATCGACTGCCAACGATGAGGACGATGATGAGCAGTTTAATTAAAAGGTGACCTGTTTGGATGCATTCGTTGCGTTTATCATCCTTACGGCCACAAGTCAAAAGTGGGCACGTTCAGCAGGCAGATGCTTCATGGACCATTCCGGTCCATTGGCTTTAATTCTTGACGCCTTCCGGAACGTTTTCTGGAAGGTACGGTACGGAAGCACTTACAAATTAGATTCCGTGTAGCGACCGTCCAGCGTGCCATTGGTGTCCAACACCGTTCGGCAGGCTCAGGAAGTCACAACCCTAATACCCGGTGCTGCAAGGTGTTCCATACGCTTCATCGCAGCTGTAAATCTCGTGAGAATAATCATCAAATTACTGGGTACGTGTTTAAACATCCGGCCGAATTGCTTGCTGGTGAGTTGCGGCCGACGCAGCTTGAGTGTGTGCGATCGGCACGATATGGATGGTTGATAAATATGTGTGAGTGTTGGCAAATTGGCATCGATCAAATTGCTATTTTGGGTTTTGGTTTCGCATTTGCTAAAGCTTGCAATGTGCATCGGACGAACGCAAGAAGTGTCTTTTTATAGCATTTTATACAATTACGAAAAAAAAGAACAGACAAGATCGAAACCGAATGGGAAAGTGAAAAGTGGCAGCCAGACAATCTTTGTCTCTGGACGGCATTTTTCCAGTCATTTCCTTTTAATTTTCCATACGACACTCGTGTGCATGTGCTTACGGTGTGGCGTACGGTGTTGTCCAGGAAATGGAATGGCTGAGCATCTTTGCTTTTGTTTTGATGCCTTTCTGCTCACACAGAAACACTGCCGCCGAATGCCAATGTCCAATGAGACGACGTTTGCGATAGAAGCGTTTTGTTGGCAAGCCAGCGAGTAAATTGGTGGTGGCTTGAAATCCTTTCAGACAGACAACCATTCCCGCCATACCGAAAATACTCTACCCAGGGAAGGATGCTCTCTGGGTGACATTTGGTGTTTAATTAAAAAGTTATTTGTAAACGAAATTGGACGGAAATGGCAACCGGAGACCGAATGCTTCGTCAGCGACCGTCAGTGACCGTCGGTGGGCCGCCTTGTGTGATGAGGATTATGATTCGCTTGGCCGCTGTGCGATGGCGAGAATGGGCGCGTTGGGTCGAACCGGTCGGTGTGGTATGAATAGGAAATTTTAGGAAAATTGCACTCCATCCCACAGATTTGGCGGGAAATGGTGAAGAATAAAACAAACGCAAACACAAAAAAACTGCACTAAAGCGGACATTTGCCACATGCATTCCTAACGCTTCGCTGCGCCATTCCAGTACGGTTGGTTGATGCATTTCTTGATGCTTTGCTGCTGGGACGCCCATCCGCCGGTTGATGATTATTGTCCACGGAGAGATGGAAATGGATGCTACCAGTGTCACTAGTGTGTGTGTCGCACGTGCAGCATGTAATTTATGCAATGACCATCGCAGCGAATTTGTTGAGATTTGATTGAGTTGTAAAATGTGTCACCCAGCGAGGGTATGATGATGTTTATTTCGGTGTTTAATAGTTGTTTGGAAGTTCAGAGGTTTGTTGTTGCGTTTGTCAGGTTTTTGTTTCAATTGAGCTCTACGATTTAATTATGCTGTTTTAATTGGAATATCTAGTTTAATTGCACAAAAATCTATTGAAACGTCACAAAAACATTGTTATTTAAAAATAATTGGAACAATTCATCTATAGACGCTCTCCAATTTCCCTGCATGTTTAATGCATTTAATGCTATATGCTTTGAGCGTTGTCAAGAGATATCATTTTAAATTTGAATTTGAATAGAAAAATATTTGTAGCTCAGTAGCACGTGAAAACATTTGGGGCAGTTAGTATATGCAATATGCCAAACGTTACAGAAATTAACCGTGGGCATGAGTTATAATAACTGTATAAAAATTGTCAAAGCGCACACCAAACGATTCACACGTAAATTTTCCAACTTCACGACCGGTATAATTTCAAAACTTTAAAATTATTGTTCAAAAAAATAGATTAGTTATAGATTAGTTCCTTACTGGTGTTTATCTAATTAATTGGAAAGATTCTTTCATGCGCCTGTGCATGACCTGCGTGACTAATGAATAGGTTATTAAACTACACAAAAGAATTGTGAAATTTGTGCTACTCGTTGCTCTATAGTAGGCCTATTTATATGAGTTTATAATTTCGTTGAAAGTGCTCTGTAAGATAAAACAGATAGAAATTGATTTGAAATCTGGTTAACGTACAGAATACTAATAAAATTACCGATGGGAAGTATCAAAAGTTTTTATGCGTTCATTGGTGGCGTCATGCGTTCATGTGTCACAAGTTATCACGTAGAAAGTTGCTATAATTTCGTCACCAATTCTGATCTGACCTATCGTAGCGACTATTTTGTCTGATCCGCAAATATTTAAAAGAATTTTTTGATTCCGATCAATTTCGGTAACTACAATAATCTCAAAACACGTCCTCCTTGTGTTTTGCCTTATTTGTTGTCCAGGACGATTGCAGTAGTTGTGCATTGCATAAGTTGGATGTATTTTTTTGGTCTAGCTCTATTAGCGTCGCTTATCATTTTAATGTAGATTTATCGTAAAAAGGAAGGAAACCTTATATCGAACATGTCAACTACGAACAGATACTGTTGACTGAATAAAAAAAATCTCCCATAGCATGTTTCTTCTTTCATTAGCAACATTTTTTTCCTCAGCTCTCGTGTGGTACATAAATACAAACGACCATAAACTTTGCTCACGTTACAGCTCTCAACAGCTATGGGTGGGACAGTAATCGACAACTCCTCTCCGGGGTCGCACTAAGTGAGCGTGTACAATTTCCGGACCTGAATGTAATTTAGTGAACCATCTCGGTGAAACCTACCGCCAAGTTGCATCGACAACGCACGCACTTGAATTATTTACTCCACCAAGAAACAGGATCCGCACTTAACCTTGCCGAGGATGGCCCTCTGGCTAATGGTTTGTCCGTTCTGTCTTTCATGGACGACTGCGAGTCAAATGTCTTGTCACGGGCTCGGTTTTATTCTCCGATTGGATGGAGAAGTTTTCGTGCGGAGCAAAAACAAGTTTTATCACCGTAGCGTGTTCTTGTCAGCTTTTGTGGGCATTGTCGGACAGGAAATATGGTACGGGCACGAACGGGCCTTGCGTGCGTGGTAATTAAACGAAGGCGGAAAAGTCACGGCAGATCATGTCACCGGTTGATGTAAGACGGCACGGGGCAGATAGTTTACTAATTGCCTGACTTCAATTATATTGTGTAAATAGAGTGTTGTCTAGAAATGTTGCATGGAATTCGTTCTACAGCCTTTAAACAACATCCAAACGATAGTGAAGCATAAAATTATTAGCCTTCGGTATCAAGGTTATTCTTAGAAGAAAAATTAAAATTGAATTAACAATCTTCTATAATTAATTAATGATACCATTTTTTCTCCCATTTCATTGCTGATCCCGTAATAACCGCTTCCTATACAAACACTCGCTTCACATACTCCAACAGTCAATCAAAACGATCATGAAATGAAATCACAACATAATGTCTCCCACCGGCAATGGTATCCGATTGGTGCAAAGAGTGTCACGCCTGGAGAGAAATCACATTTTATTTTCGTTTAATATTTTTATTGAATTTCAATTTGATTGCTATCTGGCCGCGCCGCGTCGAGGTGGTCGAGGCTTTTTAATGATTGCGCATATTTTTATCCCCACACGACCCCATACTGTATGCTCGATGGGTACAAAGTCCGCTATCGTGTTTCCCATTTCCATACCGACACTCAAATGGCGCAAATGGTGCTGCTTTTTGCATTGGTTAAGGCTTTGCCTTATCGCACATAATGTTGCTGTAAATTTTGTCACCCTTTTTGTTTGGGTTCGTTCGGGCCAGTGTTTCGATACTATAGTTTCACATTGTCCCGGGCTTACAAACCCACCCCCGGATAAGTGTGTGCTGGAGTGAGTGAGACATTGCCTACACCTGGGAGCAATTATTTCGTTAAGCGGTTTTGTCGTTCAGTAAGTGCAGTGCGGGTGCATAGGGTGATTGAATTCCGGGGCGTAAAAAAATGGATACATCGAACCCCATTGAATTGCGATTGAATGATGGCGCTAACAAAGTTTGAATGGAAATTTAAATTAACCGACGCAACATGAGGCATTATGTTATTAATCAACAGCATCATCGGGATGTCACCGTGTTGTTTGCTTTACAACTGAAAGGTTGAGGGTGTTTTTTGTTAGGTTGAGTGTGTTTATAATGAAGTTAAATATATGGACACTTTTTGGAAAGAGCGGCAAACGAGATCATTATAATTAAAGTTTGTTTGGCCCAATAACTTTATTTTGTGTGTGTAAAGGTGTTGATTGTTGATCGATCAGGTATTGGAATTTATCAGACAGAATACCTGTTGCTAACAATGAAGCTGGGAAAAAGCATTTGAAAGAGATATGAGTTTTAAACTCACACAATACTCTAGCAACTAGCTCTAGCTAAACAGGTTTTTGTTAGCTTAAACCTGGATTAGTTCTGGTATAAAGCAGGAATTGATAGATAATTATGACTAAAATTACAAAATATTCTTAATTTTTTGTAGTGTCTTATGTTAATTTCTTCATGAATTTTCAAACAGTCTCAAGATGGAGAACCGGGGCGACTTCTTTGGTTGATGCGACAGCGGCGCCGGTCTTCACACGGCAGGACCGGGGTTCAAGTCTCATCTGGGCCATTTTCCTATAGTGAGGACTGACTATCCAACTATGCAGTAACAATAATTCTAGTAAGCTAAAAATGGCAGGCATGACCTTAAGAGGTCGTTAGGCCAAGAAAGAAAAAGAAGAGATGGAGAAGTTACTCCATACATAGTTGAGGTATGTGTTTTGCTATTTACAGTAAAATCATTCAAATTTCATCCTTTTTTTTTACATTGAATAGATAGTGACCTAAATTATCTTCACCAGTAAATCCTTTTTTGAGATAATAAACATACCAGGAATCAAACTCGTTTGCATATTAATACAATATCGTCATCGAAGTTATTAAAGGTGGAGGCGACTACTAGCACCTGTTATAACGCAACAGGGAACTTTGTGTCATCCTCTAAAAATTTCAACAATTGCCTGAAAGTGATATTCAAAAAAAAATTTTTGTGTTTCCGAGTTTGTAGTGATAAAGGGCATAATGAGTACAAAAAACTTTTCAAAAATTGTGGTTATTGAAAAAATGCCTGTGCCTAAGACGTTTA
This sequence comes from Anopheles maculatus, assembly GCA_002091835.1. Classification (NCBI taxonomy): domain Eukaryota; kingdom Metazoa; phylum Arthropoda; class Insecta; order Diptera; family Culicidae; genus Anopheles; species Anopheles maculatus. Next base: position 8,291 of record KZ062663.1, read on the forward strand.
GCTTTATTCAAACGTTCGTTGAAAGAAATAAATTGGGTAAAGAGAAACGCTTTGTCGAAGCTTGACTAAATTCCATATGTTCCAGAACAGTAGTAAATCAGAATGTTGTGTGTACTTTACGGAAAATCTGCTTTCTTTCCGGCATTTGATGACAAAGGTTTATCCGTAGCTGGATAGTCAGTCTAGGACAAGATTCGATATCCGGACCGGCCGTGTTAAGACCGACTCCATTATTGCATCGTCTTCCGGACTGCCACGGAAAACCTACTTTACTTATTAGAACTTCTAACCATACTATGAGAGAGACTACCGCTCAGCAACAAAAATCAAATATTGTACAAAGATCTCTGTTTGAGTCGACCATGGCTACGATTATAGATTATAGCAATTACAGAATTGAAAAACATATTGACAATATTTAGTAACGTGTATCAAGAGACGCATATCTAGCCGTCCTGCCGGATGTACCGCATGGCTAGCCGAACTTACAACGTTGACGTGAAATCGTAATCAAGAAAAATCAGCATTTTAGAGAGCATTGACCAGCACCAGTCGATTGAACCAGTGTACAAATACGATGCAATATACTCAGTTCATTTTTATCACTTAAAGTGACAGGCCTTGTATCTAATCATTTATGTATATAAACATTTTTTTTAAACCGTGAAACATAATTACTTATGTAATTGAAATAACAATGTTTGCTTAACGTTTTAACTTGACACAAAAAGATAAAAAAAACTAAACTAGAATTAGAACTAAAAAAAACATTCCCTACATGCATTGAACTCTCTTGACGTTTCGTACACCTTAAGTACCTCACCGAAAGTGACGATGCGACGAAAAACCATTCTCTAACTCCTCCTAGTGTAGCAACAAGGTAACAAGAAACTCTCCATTTCATCAACATCGACGTGCCTTTTGCGTGCGTGCCGGATTGGAACGTCCCCCAGGAGAAAGTGTCGCTTACAAAACGTTTCCCCACCTCGGTCGATGCACCTTTCCCCCGGGAGATGTCGTGTCGTTTCGTGTGCGTGGATCCTGTTGCGTGACAGTTCGTTCGACAGGGCGGGCAGTTCGTGTTCGTGTGGAGCTTCGTACTTTTTACGAGAGTGACGCACTTCAGAACGAGCACTAAGAAAGGTACGTGAAGAACCATCCAACGACACGGAGAAGGCTGAGACTTTGTGGTTTATTTTTATCACAATTATCACTTGCCCTTTCGGTAGTAACTAAGGAAAGCTATCCCCATAAGAGAAGTAATCAAAGGTGGTGTTTTGTTTGTTTTGTTAACATAAAACAAAACCACAATCATTTACTATTCACCTCGGCTATTAAATGAGTCCAGCCCTAGCCTGCCAGGAAACAAGGCATGTTCTGGCAGCAAATTGTTTGCCAATAAAAGCGAGCCAATTCAACAGCAAATAAAACAAATCAAAAAACGACCAACTGCACATACTGACCGCCTGCAAGTCAATTCCGCCCCGAGAACAGCAATAAAATGGTGACATTTGTGTTTTATCTGCTGCAGGCGAGTTATTTTCTGTTAAATCCTGCAGCACAAGCCACCTTTCCTGCGTGAGATTAATCTTTTGTCAGCGCCGGTGCCGGTGTGTTTGTGTGTGTGTTTGTATCGGATTCGGATGTTGTTGTTGTTGTTGTGCCTTTCACCCTTATTCGAAAGGATCATCACAATTGTTACGCGCTTCGGACTACGGTCCGGCTTTCATAAATATTCATTTGATTACGAGCATTTCGTGTATGGTGGACAGTGGAATCGTACATTGTCTTTATTACGGTTGGTCGTGTTTTATTTCGAGGATTATGATTCATTGTTGACTTTGGTTTTATCTGCCTGTGAAGTTGTTGATGTGTTTTTTGCAAACCATATTTCATCCATTTTACTGTTCGTTACAGAAACTTTTCGACACCGGCACAATGACCCGTTTCGGCATTAATATTCCATAGTATTTTCATTTTCTTTAGTTACTGTTTATTTTAAATTTATAAAAAATCAACTGAACAATCGAGCCATCAACAATATATTAATAAATCCATGGGAAAGAGAAACATTTATGAAACAAATGGTTGTAATTGGATTGGTTGTAGATCGCTTAGATACTTTATTTATTGTTCCATTTGCTTCAAATACCAACTACGGTCTGTTTCTTGACCTACCCTAACGCAACCACACAAAATAAATCTTAATAATTGTTCTTCTCGCTATGAATCTGTAATAGAAATCTTTACCACAAAACGGTTGGATTTGGTTTCCGGTTCTAACTACTGAGGCACTAATCAATGGTACGTCGAAGCGAAAAAACAATCAAAACCCTCGACTGGACTGTCGAGCATCCCAAGTACAGTGGGCGGAAGCTTTAACCGGAAACCGCAAAACCATATTTAATATAAGTATGCAATATAAATTTCCCGTCCTCGGATCAGTCCTGCGCTGCGACGTTACGTAGAAGAAATTTATCGCACCAAGAAAGGAACGTATCCGCCTTGCTGCATCCTGGCAGTCGGCATAAAGGGGAAACCTTCCCAACAAGGCAACAGTCGTCCGTTATTGAGGAAAAACGGTAAACCACGGCACACAAAAAAAAGGATGTATGCCATCCGAAACGAGTCCGGAGCCTGAACGGAATCGAAATGGAACACGGATCTAGCATGGCGAGTTTTCGGACGAGGTTTATTCGGTTGAAAAATGAGTACCACCCTTCGCCGACAGTGCCCAGCAGGCAGGCAGGCAAGCCAGCGATGTGCGATGATGAGGAAGATTAAAAGTGTGGCCAGAGCAAAGCCTTCGTCGGTGGTTCCGACGCTAGCCAAGTCTGCCAACAACTAATAAAACTGATGACAGCTGTGCTGTGGAGTGTGGCCACGCTATTGCCATCGCCATTGTGCGTTCGGGAAAGGGCAGAAAACCCAGTTTCCGTATGTAGCTTGAGAGGGTGGACGGGTAAAGAAAAAAGAAATTATGAAAAGCGATTGGACATTGGATGTGAAGAATGGAATGAGTGTGGAATTGTCAGAGAAAAACGTGCATTAAACAAAAAAAAACGAGCAGGCATCCAAACAAACACTAAAACTATGTCGTCGTCTGTCCGAACTTGCTCACCACACCGGTCTGAGTCTGGAGCTTGAATGGAGCGGAGGGAAAGTGTTGCTGGCTTGAAACTCTGTGTGTGTGCGGACGTTGACAATGTGAGAAACTAATTTGCGGATTTCGCTGCCGTTGACAATTCTAGGCCACGGTAGGATGGGTTGTTTTTAAGGGGGTGGACAGATTATAGCGATACTTTATTCGCATGATGATGATGACAGTGTGCTTTAAAAGCGTGTGATGGAAAGTTTGGGGTTTTGATCATTTTAATAATTTTCAATGATATAAACTAATACGACCATTACATATGGACAAATTTTTTTGTTATTCTGTTTATTTCACTAAAGTCATGTTATTTTACTCTAAAGAGGCGAATGAGGTCTATGAGACCCAAAGCCTCTATAAATAAATGAAAAAAAAAAATGTTATTTTACTCCGTATCTAAAACTTTGCACCGGATCCAGATAAAATCACTACTATTAATTTTTATTAATATAATAATTCTTTGGCTAGATGTAGCTGTTGCCATATAATTTTAAGTTAACAAAATGTCCATTATAATGTAAAATACATTAAAAAGATTCTGAACCAAATACACTAATTAAATAAAGAAAATAGATCTAAAAGGCTGAAGTCTACTAAAGCCTTAATTGAATGCAATTAGAATATTTTGATTTTGTACCATTTTTTTTTAAAATAAACTAATTTTAAAAAATCTGAACCTTTGACTAGTTGGTAGAACCTGAAACTATACTTAATTAGTTTACTCTTTACATAATACTGTTTGTAAATACAAAGCAATTCAATAAATGTGTTGCTCTATTGATCTACATATCAAATGATGCATCGAATTATGATATTTTTTATGCAGATTCATGAACTAGAAATATGCCCTACTGTCTCACCGATTAGCTAAAGGATATATAAACTAAAGAAATAAATTTAATGACTTCTATTTTCCTAGAAGAAAATAAAACTTAAATTTGCATAATTTGTATGTTTTTGAAATTTAAATATATTATTATATATTATATTATATTAAGAATGGATTCTCTTTCAAACCAATACTTTTCTCTATTTTAAGATAATAGAATTTTGAATTATTTGTAGTTTAAATTATTTTACAAATTAAAATCAATTTAAACCTTGGAATATTATTAATCTTAAATGAATTTGATGAATTATGATCTTCCTTTTTCTTTTTTTCGAAATAAAATTGGGACGAACAATTAACAGTAAAGTAGGTGATTTTGCATATAAGAAGCTGAAATTGTAAAAATCAAAATAATTAAAAAAATTTCGTTAAATAATTAAAATTGTCCTTTTCTAGCCTTAAAACGCAGTTTAGAGCCATTTTAAGCTTTATTTGGAACCCCCAAAAAAAACTAAAATTTTTGATCAAAAAATAATTTTTCTAAAATATCGTTTTCTAGCCATAAAACGCAGTTTAGAGCCATTTTAAGCTTTATTTGGAACCTCAAAGATAATCAAAAATTTTTGCTCAAAAAATAATTTTTCTAAAATGTCGTTTTCTAGCCTTAAAACGCTGAAAACTTAAGCCTCTTATTTATTATACTTGTTCGTAAATGTGGTGAGATGGTTTAATTCTAATATTTTGTCGTAACTATACAAAACAAATCCAAATCTTTAGTCAATGCAATCAAAATCCGAGTAAGAACATTGAGCTCGTTTATTACAAACCATGCGAGCTAAAGCACCGGATGACCACCGGTTTTCCGTAGGATTTCCCTCAACGCCCAACGCACGGAAGCTGTTAAGCGTAACCATCAACAGGTTGTTGGTGGCGTCGACGAAGATATCCGCTTTTACGTGTGCTGCTTATGGAAGCGCACCCCGAGTTTCCTGTTGCTACGCCAAAGTGCTCACACCAGCGCGGTTCCTGCGTTGCCGGGATGTCTTTTTTGTGCTTTTTTTTTGCGTGAATTACCTTCACAGTTCACAGTCGCCACTTCATTGTCGGAGTGTTTCGTTTCCGGGGCAGATTCTTTTTTCGCTTCTTTCCTTCGTACTCTGCTCTCTCATCCTTTCGAGCGAAACGAGGCGCAGTGATCCCGAACGAGAAGTTTTGAGTTAATGCTGGGTATAAAAAAAATCGGGTCTGAGTATCCGATCTACCCCGGAAGTGTCACCATGCTCAGCTCCCTCAGTGGAGGTAAGAGTCTGGAGGTGACACCCGTTTCCTGGTGGCTCGGTTCGTTTACTTACTTACTTGCCTTCGTCTTAGCGGTCAGAAGATGCGGTGTTGAGGGAGAATCAAGAGTAGCATCATCATCATGCTCTGACCGTAATCGGTCTACAGTGGTACAGTCTTCCGGACACGGACAGATCTCCGCTTTGTGGTATCCTGAAGGATGCTTCAAGGATCTCGTGCAACCGGGCCATGAGGACCAGCGCGGTAAAATAAATAAAAGGCGAGCAAATGTTTGCGGAAGGAATTTATCCGTCCGAGGTACTGAAGCGAACATTCGGTGCGGATGAACAGTGGACGGGAAATGGTGAACGTGGAACGGAGCGCTGAGCGTCTGATGTGCCGATGAAAATTGATGGTTAATCGGTTCAAGAGCAGTTAAGTGGTTTGAATGAGCTGCTATTTGGCTTTCGGGGTAAGCGAAACACCCCGCTGACGGTCGGGTCTCGCTGATGGGCACCATTAGTGTATCATTTTCGGCGTACCAGTGGATTAAGATGTCCTTCAGCATCACGTACGGTACGTGTACGTGGTGCTGGATGGAGCTGTAAAAGGGCTAGAAGAGAGATCTTTTTCAAGAGCATTCGGACAGCATTGGAAGTGGTACATATTTACACAATGTCAGGGATTGATGCAACATAGAAGCGATTATGCTGGCTGAAATATTATGTAAGGTCAGAGCTGTGCTTTTGACAGAACATTTTTTATGCCATGAACAAGGAATACGGTAGAGTCTTGCGAAACAACAGCACTAGGGATTGTTCAAGAGTATTACGATAATCGTGTTAAAGTAAACAATGGAGAATCAATGAGTATCTCAGGAGCATCAAAAATATCCAAATGCAGTAAGATGAAAATGAATATGAATAGTGGACTCTCACATTTATACCCTTCTTCGTCTTCCTTGGTACTACAACCTCGTGAGGTCTTGGCCTGCCAGCTATTGCTAGCTTTCTGTGACTAAGTTTTACCCGTAGCTGGATAGTCAGTCCTGCGTACGGGGAGGCGGTCCGCCGGAATTCGAACCCCAGTCCTGCCGTGTGAAGACCGGCGCCACTATCGTATACACCACAGGGCCGCCCCAACATTTACACCCACGGTATACATACTCTTTTGAAGAAATTATACTGCTTTTTTTGATACAATGTACCTTAATTGTGGAATCTATTGATAGAATTGCCATATTATGATGGTCTTAGAGATATTAATAAAATGTTTGCTATATGACATAAATTGCCAGTTTCTGAACTAGCTTCTAGTAAAGTGCATGTAGCAGCCTCATACGCTATAATTCATCTTACGCATTGTATAATCAAACCAACGCAAAAAGCAGTTCTCTTGGAAGTACCTTCCAGCTAAGCTAATGACCTAGGCAATCTATTGAACTCTTTGATTCACATTATTAGTCTTGTATGAATCGTATGCTCGTTCCTTGATGTAGGTTAGTTCGGCAGTCTGTTGTCCTTCTTCCAATCGCTGATAGAATAGGTTAGAATCCGTTCAAATATAATTGACGCGCTTGCATCGTTCCGTAACGTTGCACCGCGTTCCTTTCCATACTCGTAGTTTTCTAATTGGGTTAGAAACCCTCGCTAGTAGGCAATTACATCGTTCAAATGAACTTTTTTAGCTAAAATTTTAACTGGTGAGATAGACGCACCTGAATTGATTGAAAGATTCCATATTAATATACCTCCTAGAACGTCAATCACTTATGATTCATTATAAACAATAAACCATGTTTCCTCATTTTAAGAACGGTTAGCGTTCCTATGGGTAGGGTAACGCAACAGTTTTGAAAACTTTTCAGTAAGGATCAATCAGTTGAAATTATTCGTGTTCCAATCCAGTGAGGAATGAACATTGAGATTTTTTTCCAATATAAAGTATATCATAATTGTTTTCAAAGCTAACGATATATTAAATAATCTAAAGAAATATATGCTACTTAATTACTCACTATTTTCAACCATTCTTTACTGTGCTTATGATCTGTATAACTACAAAACTTAACACCAGAAACTATACTGCTTAGTCGCTTTGGTGTTCTGCTAGAGAATATTTCTATCGGAAAAGATTGTGTATACTAAATACTTAACCACTACAAACTATTCTCGAAACAAGAAAAACATTCTTTATCAAACATCCTTACTGAAAACCACGTTCGTATTAAATTTCACACAAAGGTTAACTCTTAAGCATAACAGCAATGTATCCATATTTCCCGCCATTCAATCCGCACAATCATAGCTGTTCATACCGGAGCAAACATAAACTGTACAAACTACAAAAGGCAGCTGAAAATGCTACCGTCACAATAACCGGGCCCAATTTTCTCAACCCAATCATTGCATACCGCAAAGAAAACTCCCCCATTTTCCCATAACGCATAAGCCACTTTTCTTGAAAACGAAGCATAAAACCTCGATTCCAGAAAAAGTTCCCCCAAAGCTAACAACCTGCCGGCCGGAAGTTTTGCTATATGCTGCTGTACAATCTAACGCGACTGCCACGCACATGCCACCATCGTTGACACAATGACACATGAAACGAAGCGGCCCGCTATGTTGCCAAACGCTGCATTGTGACTTTTGCACGCGGGACAAAATAAACAAACCGTGGTGCGTTTGTATAGAGAAATATAAATAAAGCAAACCGTAAGAAGGGTAACACCATTTTGTCCAGCAGTCAGACTTCTAATTCTACACCGGCGAGTGGATTAACTCAGTGTGTGTGCTTTAGCAGAAGTGGTTCTTGCTGTGGTAGCAGTTAAACAGTCGTCTTCTCATACACTTATAAAAAAACACACACACTCGTACCCACCCGTTCATGTCCTAGGGCAAACGGATTTCTTTAAACTCGAGGCTTCATTTTTCATCGCCCAGTGTACTTTGGGGGTCGTGCCGTTTTTCTCTGGCACCTGCGGCGGGACTGCATTGTAGTGGATCCGATTTATGATTCTTATGTTACGTTTGTGCACCGTCACAAGGACACACGCTAGTTGGAGCATATTTTTATGATGTTTGCTTCGTCTCGACAAAGCGTTGCTCAGGTTAGTGGAGTGCTGGTAGTAGTTGTGTTGAGATGTGATTATTTTTCCACCCATTCTCGGTAGATCCTGTGTGTGTGGTCTGTTCTTGGGGTTGAGTTGAGGTAGGATCAAGCCAAGGGAGAAGGTCGTGAACGTTTGTGTTTGTGGTTCACGGTAAGTTTGACGCTGTTGTTGTTGCTGCAGACGTTCTCAATGACCTCGGTTATGTTGAACGGGCGCGTGTAGACACCGGTGCAGATGTATGCCAGGTGGGTGAGTGAATGTTTTTAATAATAAAGTATAGTCGGAGAGCATGGTGATGGTTGCAGTTTGCGTCTGTGACCACGCGTGAAACCGAGACGAGCTGGAGCAGTGAAATGGTTCATGCAGTCGCTGCTACATACTTATTTCGTGCAGTACAGTTGTTGTGCTATAAAGTTTGGACTGTTTTCTTTGTATTTGTTGCCTCTCCTTTTGCAGAGTGTGTTTTTTTTCTGCTCTACATAACAGTTGGTGTTGTGGTTTTGCAAGATTGACCACTGAGTTCAGTGTGACTTCAGTGTCGCTAGTAGGGAAGCAAATAGAAAGGATTATAAATGGCAGTCTTATCCTCTCAGGTAAACAGCTTCAGACGAAATGTAATTTAATACAGAGAGCAGTTTACTTATGATTTGAAGCGATTTTTTATAAAAGTAAATTAAATTGCATTTTAATCAGAATGTGTACTATTTAATAAATTGATAAACCATTTTGAATGTGTGGAATTTTCTCATATGTCATTCATAAATAAAATAATTAAACTGAAATTCTATTTCGAAGCTAAACATTATTATCAAAACCTTTCTCTACTTCTCTATTGCCTGTTACCAAGAAATTCATTATAGGTGGCCGGTCCATACATGCAGTAACACGCCCTAATTCTCCCAGCATTTTTGATTGACCGCGGGAGATAAATTGGATTATCGTCAAACGAAAGATGTCACACAATCACGCGCTCGCTTGATGGCGATAATTTAATAGACGCATCAAAACTCCAACCCATGATTGATGGACAGCTGATTGCTGAGCGCTGGATGATGCTAAAATTTCAATTGATGGTCCACCTCGACTCGACAGACAATTTTTATTATCCTGCATATGTTTGGAGGCTGGTTACATGTTTTAATTTAATAATGAAACGCATTATTTTACAATTCATGTTAATTATTTGAATTTGATGAATGATTTGACAAGAGAGGCAGTGAAGTGTTTAATTTGTTTAAGGAAATGATTGAAGAATAGAATCTGACTTAATAGAATTTCAACGCATCAAGAGAGTACGCATAATCCGTGAACACAGTTACGGGTTTCAACAGTGCCTGCTGAGCGGATTAATTTTATCATTTTGGCCAATTGCATGTTCAAGTACGTCTGAGTTAACGCATTTCGCATTTCATTCCCGATGAATCATATTTCCATTGCCATTTTTTTACTTATGAATGTTTCTGACACAAGCATGCATTTTTAAAGATGTAAAATATTCACACCCAACACGTCCGGTGTGATTTTTTTTATATTTAAATAACATTAAAACTACTTCGCACCTTTATGATTGTTTTTGGAGCATTTTTTAACCTCTTCCCATTTATTTGTTGCCCGTTCGTACCGTTGTTGGCTCACATTTTCATGAAACATTTACTTTTTTGATTGCCACTTGTACGAAACACCATGGGCTGGATGGAGTTCGTTTGCTTGTGATGTAACGTTGATATTTATATCTACTACCACAACGCATTAATAGCAAGGCACTTGTAAAACGAACAATCCCGTGGGACGAGTTGGCGTTTACCCATTCAATTGATTTTTATGATGCGGAAGGGTTGTTTTTTTTTTATTTTGTTGATCCTTCCACACCTGTTCCGGTTTACGATGCATAAACATTGGGCCCGAAGGTACTCGATAGGAAGTGTTCTACGATTCCATTGATCATTTGGCCGGTATCAATGGTCCCCCCAGGATGAAAATGAAGCTGTTGATGTTTTTTGTACAGATATTTACTATTTTCTCTCGATTGACCGAATAAAATGGCTTTATTACTTGCTATTGCTGGGCCTATAGATACGATTCGTTAGTTTCAGGATGATTGGTGCAAAGAGCTAATGATACTGTGAAAGTGAAGTTGATTCTACACAATATTTTTGAAATTAAATATTGAATTCTGACAATAAATCTCGAGAAAAGTTAAAGATACAAATGTCTTGAAAAATATTGGCCTTTACTACGCCACTGGGAAAGAAAGTGGTTGAGCGGGCTTTAAAGTAAAATTAATTACTGGTTTTTATAGTGTTCAATTTTCTAGTTTAATTCAAAGCTCATTATGAGGCCCAAAGCTTAAGAAGCTGAAAATTTTTAGCCACCTTCTGTCAAACAGTCGAGCAGTGAACCGAAGTAAGAAACTCATCCGGATGCGTTAGACAAATGTCATTTTATTTTGACAGTTATTTGATTGAGCATGTTACAAATCTGCAAATTTTGCCAGACCTAATATGTTAAAACTTTAAAGATTTACTGCATAATACATCTCTTCTTTTGATTTGAACACCAAAAACTATACAAAGCGAATTTTCGTCTCATTTGGTAAATATTTCCTGAGTATCTCCTGAGTAGCGTCAAAAATGATGAGCTTTTTTTTGCATTTAAAATGATTCTTGTTCATGTATTCATTCAAAGACTAGTGCAAATGTTTTCTCATATATTAAAATCATTATGTTTGTACTTCATCCAACCATTTCAACTAGCATTAGGAAACATGTTGAGTTAGTGTTCAAATTCTGGGTTATTATTAACGAATGTTTGTTGCTTATGGTTTGCTCTCACTTGAAATGGAAATTTGAGATGTTTAACAGAAAGTACCACAATATCCTTTACTTAAGAATCATTCAATATTTTAGCGTCAGGGAAAATATTATTTAAAATAACATTATCTCTTGAAGCAAAACAATTTCATAGATTATGCAAATCATGCTATAGCTGCGGCCATAATTCATCGCGCCATAGAGGCCCGCAGTCAAATTGGTGCGATATGTTCAAGATAATCGTTTCCCATCGCTTTCCATTTGCACCGTGCATTCCTATTGATTTGCAACACATTTGCTTCTTTCACACACACACACACACACAGCAGACACGTAATATGTTGCCAAATGGGTGTTGCAAAATATGCAACGCGTAATGAAAATGTATGTTTAGTGCGCATGGAAGCGTAACCGTATGTTGTGCCGTGGAGTGCACACCCGTACGGTAATACGATTCCAGTTACCGTTCGTACATACCGTGCGAGAGTGCGAACTTTCTTTCTGCACCAGGACGGGAGAAAATGAAATGATACGCAATACGCACGGAAATGTTGTTGGCCTACGGTGTCTACGAGTTGGGTTCGTGCCGGTGTACTCATGTCCATTGCAACCGGTGCTTCCGTGAGGTTGTTGACGTTTTTGGAATCGGCTGGTAGAAATGGTACCGGTTCGCATCATTGCGTGTACGCGTCATATCCACGTGCAGCAAAAGGTATTCCACACACCCGACTACGACTACGGTTGGGTTGTGGTGATAAATAAAATGGCTCTGATTAGCTGTGGCTTGTTTTGCGTAAACAGGATCAAGCTGTTGACCGTGGAGGCTGGTCAGGCGCGTACTACGGTCAATAGCGCATTGCCACCGAGGCACACGGTGGATGTGTGCTGTGATGGGTCGTACCAGTCTATGCCTCATTGTAAAGCGAGTCTATACACCCAGTGAACCAGACACCCAGACGCAGAGTCTGCCACCCTTCCTGTATGGTTGGTATAGAGAGCATGGGGCCCCGGCAGACAGCTCCGTCACATTAGTGCATATTTTATGGTAGGTGTTAATGCGGATGAATGCCTTCCGCGGGCGTCCTTGCATGGCGTGGGTAGTGGGTCGTCTGCCTTGACAGCTTCCCGATGCTTCCCGATGAGCGTGGTGCAGATGGTGCTGGTTGGGATTTTTTAGAATGAACAGACGGTGGCGAAAAAACGTGAACCATTAAACAGCTATTCGAGTGAGAGAATGATTTAGTTCCGTTCATGGTGGCTTTAAAGCTGACAGGGAATGTAACTAAAAAGAATGCCGTGGAAGTATGAACGGAATTTTAAAAGGATTCAGAGTTTTTAATAATATTTTCGTCCAAATTGATAACAAATTTTAATAGAAAAATTTCGTTATCCAACGAATGGCTTTCTCTTTTGGCTTGCAAAAATTCCATCGAGAAATTATCATCACAGTGGACAGTGAGGATTTATTATCAAATGATCTTCATCCCTCATTCTCCCTTTCGACTACGTCAGGCTTTTCCTACTGCAGCATCCTTTTTCCCATCATCCGAAACGAACCACATTAGCCAAAGTGAAAAGTGGTAAAGTTATGTCGTCAACATATCAGCATACGCGCTGCTTTCACTACGTTGCCCATCCATCATTCGGGTTAGTGTTGGTGTACTTTCGTCACAGCTCAATCTTGCACTCTCTCTCGCAGCAACGAGACCAGGCAATAGTTTCATCTTATTAGCTAAATGCTCTTCACGCCTGGTTCGCAGCACGAGAAGCAGCCACGCCGCAAGATAAGCCGTGGCTGGTGGTAGTGTTGGGGGGAGGGAGAAACTACTGCGGAACGAAAAGCAAACAAAACCTTGGAACCGAAAATGATGAAGCCATCGTCATCAGACATCGGGTCGGGAAGAACCGTTCAGTGGATGTGAATGAAGCTGTGAAGGATCGTTGCCGTTTGCTGCAGGGTACAGCTGAAAGACTTTCGCACGATGGGTCTTTTCCAATGTCTATCAAGCGCACAACCCAATGCTATCAATGGTAAGACTGATGGTGTGGGAAGGGTTTTGTAAAGGAAGGGTCTGGAATTACGCTTGCACTACAGCTGGCAACGTGTTGCCGAAAAAGCTTCCATGCTTCAAAAGAATTGAGAAAGGGATTGGAATCGATAAGAAGACTCTATTAATGTTTTTTGGTCTGAATGATTCAGTTTTTGTATGGTGAAAATTCAACTTACTTTAAAAGAAAATTGAGTGTGTTATTTCACACATTGTATTTGTTTGTAATGGATACAAGAATGTGTGTAATTATGATTATTATTTATTAGGTTTATTAAATCTAAATGGAGGCGCCTGGTACTTCATTCATGTTTTGATTGTTTTAATTACGTGATGCTTTGTTTCTAGTCTAAAAAAAGCTTAAAATTATTCAATATGACCACTTTTTCCATTAAACCTTTTATAACTATTATATTCTAATGCTTGCACACAAAAGCAATGCAATTTTCCATCATTAGCCTAGCGCTCATGCTATAAAGTGCTCCAATTGAACATATAATACGAAAAGTTTGACCCCATCTTGTGACTACTTCTCCATTTGCTGATTTGACAAAAGTTGCAAAAATCTCAAAGCTTGTCACAAAAAAAATGTTGGAGTGAAGAGAAGAATGAACTCAACCCCATTCTTACTGAGAAAAGAACCAAAACCAAACCTCTTTACTCAAGAAAAATAATTTTCCATTGGCACTCTCGGCTTACCACTTTACGCGGATGGTGGTTATGTCTGTGTGTTGGTTTGTCTGTGGGTGCATTATTTTAACATCATTTTCCTGCCACGTTCCACGTACTTCATTCTATCGGTGTTGTTTTTTTCCCCCAACATTTCCTTCGATTTCGTTTCTTCGAGTTGTCGAGCATTCGTAGTGAGATTGAAAATGAAAATTCAAAAGTTTTGTGAAACATTTTTATCTTACACCATTCTTCCCGATCCTACCATACCCGATCGCTGACCCATCCGACCCTTTGCCCTAGTTGGTTGGGCTGGAAGTAAAACTTTCTGCCGATTGCTCTTCCTAGAACTACCGGCTCCAAAGACAACATACGCCATGGTGGAAGCTGATAGAATGGGGCCGCGTGTGAACAAGTGAAAGTTCTCTTTTTTTTTTAGTGCAAGTGTTTTTAGATTTTCCTCAATTTTTTTGCGGCTCCCACTTGTGTTGGTGATCTTTCGCTTTTCCGATTGGCCTTTCCGTTGGATGGGGGTTTTCCAAGAGTGTGTGTGTGTATGCTGTTGAAGCAATTTTCTTTCAATTCTTTTCCTTCTTCACTTACATTCGCTCGAAAAAGATTTTAAGGGAAATGCAAAAGAATAAGATAAAAAACTTTCCTTTCCATCAGGTTGCGTGAGGTGTTGATGGCGAGTACACGATAGCGAACAGAAGTAAAGAGGGCAAATTGAGATTGTAAACAGCAGACGAAAGTGACTTCTTAGCGCGCGTGTCGTAAGTTGCAAATGTGACCCACCAAACTCGAACATTGAATGATGCGGCTTGCTGCACGGTGTGAGCTACTTCATCATCATCATCATCGAGAAGTGGAAAATTTTGATTGAGTTTGAAAAGGCAAAACAATTATATTAAAGTTTTTCACCGGACGGGGAAAGTGGCCAAAGGAAACTTTTCATTCTTTTCAGTTTTGTTATTCTTTGCTCTTGGTTTTTTTGTTCCTTTTACTGGGAAAATCAATTTCAAGCGTAAGAAAAAGTTGCACCGTGTAGTAACGATTACTGGTCAATTGAGTGATGGTTGTGTGTTGAAAATGGGTTTGATTTTCTTTCTAGTTTTAAGTGTGCTTTTCTTCTCGATTTCGATTTGTTCCAAATTTTAAAGATTGGCTTCCTTTTCATAATTTATAATATTTTTGGATTGAATATATTGTATTTAATACATCTTTTCGTAATCCTTTTTGTAGTACATTTTGATGAGCAACTTGATGTGAAATTTGCTTAAATTATTTTATATTTTATTTTAAATAAGCTTCAAGAATGATTCTTGTATAAACTATTAATAAATATATAAACGAAATTGAAAACACTTCTTCGCTTACCTATATCTAACATATAAAAGATAAAAATGCGACCAACAGTAAAATAAACCTAAAGAACTCAAATGAAGAAAACCAAAATTAAAATGCACCCAGAAGTAGTCGCCCGAAAACACAACCTGAACAACTGGTAATGGCACCAGTACCGTGGGTTAAATATGATAATTTGTTCATTTGAACGGATGAATAATACGCTCCAAAAGTACGATAATGAGACAGACGGTCCGGTAGAGTGAGCAATGGACGTCTGTGTCACAAAACACGTTGGCCGTCTAACAATTAGTATTCGTCGGGTGTACATTTTCCGTTTGTTTCGTGGGAATGCAAAATGTAGTTCATTTCCTTGAGACGATTTTGTTTTATTTTTGTCATTTATTGTGTTTGTTCTTTGGTGACAGGTTTCGTGTCTTTGTTTGGGTACGTTTCGGGACGGGAAATAAGACGTAGAACCCTTCCAAGCGTAAGGAACGGTAGTGAAAGTTTTCGGGAACGCTTCTTCGTCATCGCGTAATGGCTATTCATTTTGTGATATTATTTTGCTCATTCTTACAGACATTCTGTTCCGTAGAAGACGGTTGGGAAAAGTTATTCGAGCGGCTTTTCCTTCCGAAGTCAATTAATATTGAAGTGAGTGGGCAAGTTTTTATACCGCTCCTGGGACTGATCGGAACGGTTTCGGTAAGTTTTCCGAAAATACAATCAATAAGTAAAAAAGTGTAAAACAGAAGATAAAATGTAACCATTTTTGTGCGTCGTGCAGGACCACTTCCTCCCGGAATGGGTTTGCAAACGATATTTGTATCATTTTTATTCCCACGTGAACAATTTTACCCTGTTCCACTTTTCCCTCTATCAGTTTTGTGTTTGAAGAAAATATTTTTCGCTCCGAAGGAAAATATCGTTAGCTACCTTTTTCGGGCCGTAAAAAAGTGAAAACGTTTCGCAATAACTCATCTTTGCGCTGGGACCGGCGTAAACTCCCATATGTTTGTTGGCTGTCCAATTCCGATCCTTTCCAGACTGTACGGTGGGAACAGTTTTTGCTTTTCTTTTTGCCCAAGAGCAAAGACCTGGTAGTAGTAATAAAGCCATAAAATGTCAACAGGAGATCGTAAAAAGATGAAATGTTGAGCAAATGTTCGCTGATGTTTCGTCTTGTGGTGTGGAAGTCGACCAATAACCGGTAAGTTACATCGTCAGAACGATGAGGAGCTGTTCGAGCGTAGTTACACTGTGTTATCTTCTCGTAAGTAAGTCAATTTTCTTTATATCTTCGTTTTCTTATATGGTCCAAGCTGCTTAGAATTGCTAGTTGTGTTATTATAAAGTCTAGAATTACGTCAATGTACGCTTTTATATTTAAAATGTCTCCTGTTTTAGTATAAGGCTTTTAGTATAAGCTCTCCACCTGGTAGACCTCAAAAATCGTTCCACAAATATCCTTTCTCTCCTTTACAAACGTCGGTAATATGATCAACCGGAATCAAAATGCTTCCATTTCCCTGTTAGCCATCCGCTAAATGGACATTTATTATTTAAAAGGCAACAATTAAATCATTTCGTTCGGTTGGCAACGATTCTCGTCAGCCCTGGCCACATTCTCTCCAACGGTACGATTGGACGCGATGAGAAAATCCTTGCACATTGGAAAGGTTTTTGCTAAATGGAGGATTAAATTGCGAGTGCTTGAAATTGTTGTGCAAATTGTTTTCCATTTTCCAGTTCCAGTTGAGGTGGAATGGCATGGATGAAACAGCCTTTTCGCTTGCTGTTTGTGCTTGAAAGAGTAATTTCAAGAGATGGGTTCTATCCAATTTCCCTGCTAGCAGCGCCATTTCAAAACGTTTATTTGTATGAATCGTTGTTAATGTTTGGAAAATTTAGGAAAATACCATCGTGTCCATCGCAGCGGACCCCCCAAAAAAACATTAACCACCAATCAAGACCCACTAATCATCGTGCTTACAACGTGCTGGAACCCTCGCTGTGAGGTTGTAACTGTGACCCACTGGTCGGTCACACGGAAATCTCCCAATGACGCGTTTATGTTTCACACTCAACAACACATTTTTCCCCGACCCCGAAAACCCTGCATGCCCCGGGGAAAACAATTGGCAGGCACGACGCTAATGAGAAGGAAACCCTCGTTTCGGTGATTTTCTGACTCATTAACTGCTCGGGCCTCCTGTGGCTGGAGAATGTGGCAGAATAGAAGGCCGGTTTGTTTCCGATTGAGGGTGAGTAGGTGCTTGTTGGCACTTAATCGTGAAAACCTGAAGCCACAGCAAACAACATCGTCCCCTCGCATCCTTAGGCACGTGTAGACATTTACACTTTTCCCTCTCGGACAATGGATTCGGAGTGTTTGGTGAGCGTGCAGTGGGACTAGAGTCTTGAGAACTGTTGTTAACATAAGTCGATATTTTGTTCCCTACATCTTTCGTTCTGGTTTGAGCTGGTCTGCTTTTGATGAGATACGGACGAGAGGGGACGATAAACATCTTAGCTTAACAAATCATTTTAGGTTCATCAGGTCTTGGTCAATTGGTGAAAATGAAATATATTGTAGTTTGGTGGAAGAAATGACTAACATTTATATAGTTTTTTTATTTCCAACCTTTTGGTTTCCTCCTACATTACTTTTAACCTTGGTTTTCACATTCATTCAATTTCAAGTTCTTAAATCTGTTGTTCATATGTCTATTTTTGATTCGCATTTTTTCGAATGGTAGTTTTGTAATTTTGTTTCTTGAGTTTTCTGGTTTATCGTATAGACAAACCTTGTTTGGAAATATAATATGTTTTTTCAATCAATCATCATTTATATTGAATAAAATTCTTCATTTTACTTGATCTTTTTATCTTTTATCAGTTCTGTAAGAACGGCAGTCGTATTACCAAAAATTTGTTTTGTTTTGTTTTTTTCTCTTTTGTGGTTTTGGTTTATGTTGATTGTGTTTTATTAGTTTTTATCTTTTTATCTTATCTATTACGTTTCTTTATCCCAAGACTGGGATTTTTTTTATCAATCTAACATTTAAATATGTTATTTCTAATGACAACTGTTGAAATCATAGCTCTGGTACTCTTTAACCTCTTTTGATTCCCAAATGTTATGAGCTTATATCAAGCTTGTAATAATTTTAAAACTCTATTTAGTTAATACGAATGCGAAGCGATTTATAATTGTTATGCTATTAAAAGTGTTGCAGAAACATTACAAAATTAAAGTCAATAAAAATTTTGATTTTAAACTCAAAGTTTAAACTCAACTCATGTTTCAAAGTATTTATTTAACTCTTTCATTTTAAATTCCTACAAAATATTACATTTTGCATCATTCATTTTTTCCCCTTTACTCATTAATTACCTGTTTATATCATCAGCTACCAAACCCCTACTCAAAACAGTCCCCACATTGCCAAACGCCATCGTTTCAACGCAAATCGTGCGCATTAAAACTAATTCGTTGCAATACGATCGGGTAAAATGAAATACGACTCACCGTTCATCGGACCAGTGTCAACGGCAAAGCGTAACACCCCGCGAGCAACGGTGCCGTTGGGAGCAAATTTATGAAATCCATTAATTCCTACATCCGTTAATGACATCGAAGACTAATGGACGATCATTTGTTGCCCTATTGCCCTACTACCCTTAGCTGCGTTCCGCCGGCTTCCTAGGAAGCCAGAGAAATGACGGATTTTTCATAACTCTTGTCCAGTGCTACGGGATCTCATTAGCTTGCGCGAGAAGATGTGGCCACCAACTGTGGCATGGGAGTGTGGACCATGAACGTTGGGCGAGTATCATTAGACGAACAGTTGTTTTTAAAGAATATAATTTCACAGTTAACGACACCATTAACCCCGAACCGTACCGAAGGACCGGGTGGAGTCCTTTGAAATGTTTTGCTACCTCGCTTCAACAATTTCCCACGAATATCTGCTTCCGTTGACGTTTGTGCTGCAAGGGAGATCTTTGCTGCCGAGGCAATTATCTACATGTCACGTTCATGTCCTCATCCCCGACTGTGTTTTGTGCTGTGTGCTGTTCCGTTCCGAAGCAGAGCGTCTCAATTGGTCCTTTCCCATTTTCCTCGGGCAGCTTGAATCTTTGGGAAGATTGTCATGCCAAGGTAACACGGCACACAATGCCGTACCGGATTTCAATTGCTAAAAGGAAGGAAGACGTTTCTGTTTTTTTTTTTGCTTTTCTGTGACTTTCCAGTGCGGTGGGATCGTCAAAGCCATGCAGGGAAATGAAAATATTTTCCTATCATTATGCCTTTGATCAGATATCGTGAGGGCTAAGAGATCATTTCGGGCAAAATATTATCGCGACCGTTCATCATCAGTCGCGAAAGCAACCGGAGATAGTATCGTCGTTGCAGCGGAGTGAAGTACGGAGACAGTTCAAACGTTAGATAACAGGTTAGGGTAGTCGGCCAGTTAGATAGGATAAGGGTTGGGGCAGTACACAAGCCAACTTCACCGTACATATTGAAATGGTGGGGACAGTTTGCTTGTCTTTCCCGAGGGAGTTTTGCCTCTGTTTTCTAGTCGTTACCAAAGGTTACGCGAAAAAAAGGCATTTTCATGCTGCTGTCGGAAGGCATTTTTCTCCTTGAACAGTGATCAAAGGTGGCCGTGAACGTCAGTGGTGAAGGTCTGCGAATGATCGGAGGGAAAATAAATTGGCAAACAAAGAATAACATTTCTCCACCTGTTTCGCTTTTACTGGGAAATCAACGGGGTGAGTTCTAAGCAAGTTTCACTTAAAAGAGGGTAATTTGAACTGTTGGTTTTGCTGAAATTTAAGCATGAGTAAACTATATTTGATACAAAATTTAGTAGCAAGACAAAAAGTCATTTCTTTCTTGAAAGTATTTTAATCTTTGCATTATAAAAACGATTCCAATCAGACACATTTAACCCGAACCGCATCTGTCCGACGGTTAAGTAGTTATTTACATTTCCATACCATTCTCGCACCACCTGATGCAAAATCAAACAGTACAGTACTCACACGGGGTTTGTACAGTAAAGCTGAAAAGAGCAATCCAATGTGTTCCATTCTACCTTTCATCAGCGACAACTCGGCCAGATAAATGAGCGAACCGAAACACACAGCACACAGGACGGTCACACAATTGCGCCAAAGTTCAATCCAATTAAATAAAATTTATGATAATTTTTAATAAAGTTTAAACAATTAATTACCGGCACACATCATTATCGTCGACATAATTTAAGCGGTGGCACTTGTGGCCTTATTACGGAACACGGTTTGCTCGGCATTACTGGGTGCCGAGGTCCTGGTGTCGGTGGTGTGAACATTCACAATATGCGAGCAAAACCTCGTTATTTGTCTGTCACACACCCTTTTTTTTGTCTCCGATTGGGGACGATTTATATTTGTACGACTCGGCACTCGGTACTCACAGTAATGCTCGGCGTCTACTGTTTAGTGCGTTTTTATAGTGGGTTTTGTATTGCAAATAAATTGCACTGTTGCTTTTCGGGGGTTTGTTATAATTGAGCCCAACGGAAGCGATTGCTTCTGTTTGGTGGTAGATGAGTAGGAAAAAAAGTGTGTAAAATATGTTACACGAATGATTGTTTTATGCTTGGAGCGTAACAAAATCGATAGGGATGAATGCCAATGATGTTGTAATGGGCTGTACAAAAACATATGTGTTTTGTGACAGAGAGTGTTTTTTTACGCTTATTTAAATTAAACTTTATAACTGCTTTTAGAATAGCAATAGGAGTGTTTTTATTTTTTGCCGAATTATAAGTTTTTTTTTTATAATCTGTACTGGATGTAAGCCCAAAATAATGTTGCTGCAGATTTCGTTGGTTTTTGTTGATTGCAATATATTTAAATGACAACAATTTAAACATAAATTCTTCTCAAATATTGGTAGAAATAAACCATGTAATGCTTTGAGTTCAACAGTATTTTAGAAAGAAACTTCAATCCAAAAATACAATTTATTATAACCAGAATACGAATAGGATTATGTATCAAAAAGAAAACAATTGCATTAGCATTTGCAGAACTTTTGACAAGATTTTATTTTAAACAGAACCGTTTATATTTTTAGTTCTGGTTTAGTGATCAAAGTTCAAAGTTGTAGATCGTTTTCGTTTAGTTTAGAAGTAGTTCACCATCATTAATTCATTGAATCAAACCACGTGTTGAAAATGCAAGAGATTTTTTTAGAAATCGATGTATTTGAAATCGAAAAATTAGTTTCTAGCTTTCGGGTTTCAACTTTAGTTCGTTACTGATTCCGCTTTTTTCCCGGGTTAGGTGCAATCTCCTTTTTTCCAACATTTCTTCTTTTTTTCTTTCTTACCATATTTACCTATCCGTTCTCCAACTAACAGGACGTTGGGAACCCTACAAAGCTTCCAACACCTCTTCTGAACCTTTTTCCCATTCCCAGTACTGATTGACTACCAAGGTTTTAAAATTAATGAAGATGAAAAATTATAGTAGAAGACTAGTACTTTTGCTGTAGTATTTTCTTCAAATAGTGTTTAAGTTAGAAATTATTGTTTTTCAATTAGTAAACCTGTTTTAGATGCTTCCAGCCGTCATAATGGAAAATAAATAAAATAAACCTGTTTTAGATATTGATTAATTTCTTATGGACATTTTTAATTTACTTTATGGTAAAGCCACCATACTGAATGACTGATGTGGTTATAAAAAAATAAATAGTCATGTGTAAGTCACTTTAAAATATATGGAAGGCAATAACAGCCAACGGGCAATTAAAAAGAAACAAGGAAAATTAATCAATATAGTAAAACATTTAAAAATCTTAAACAGGTTGACATATTTGAGTAATAAAGAGATTGGAACATCGTAATATTTGGCATAGAGAAGCACCACAAAAGTGACGATGTTGGTAACATGAAGGAATCTGTATCAAACCCCAACTTTTTGAATTGAAGAATGCCTATCATTCGATTTTTTTTATAATGACCTTTTGAGTCAGAGTTTTGAAAACATCTACACAAAAAATATACCCAAAATATCAAACTCACAGTAAATAATCATGAATTCTAAAAAAAAACCATACCTGTTCCATGTTTCTTTCGCAATGCTGTTAAGACATTTATCAAAAATTTCAAAAACCTTTGCTTTGCTGACTTCTTATTTAACAAACATCTACAGAAAACGAAAGCGAAAAACCATCCTTCCAGCAACGAAACAAGCTCGATGATGACGATGATAAGTGCTTTTCACTATTATACCCCAACTTCACCTTTAGTTCCCTTTGGTTTTGTTCTGGCTGGTTTGTTCACAGTTCGGATATAATCTATAGCTTCGCTTCTTTGCACGCGCCCTGCCCTTACCCCACACATTATCGATAAAACTTCGCCCTTTCACTGGAGGCTCAACCCCCGTGCAGAAAGAAACATGGGAAAGCAGGAAAAGCTTCAAAACATTTTCACCATGCATTATGAAGATTGTTAAGGAAACGCTTGCAACGTTCGCAACAGGATAATCGTTGCTTTTTTGAGCTTAGTGCAGAGGGATGAAAAAAAAAAGCAAAGGGACTGGCACGATGTGTTGATTGTGATCTGACGGCCTGACGATGGACTATCACGGATGAAAGTCGATCAAAAGCGGAGGTTTGTTTCTTTCCCTCTCTCTCTGTTCAGGGGCAGTAAATTATGTGTCCGGAATGGCGTCTGACCGGGAGAATGTTGTGAAAGGGATCTCATGTGTGAAAGGATTATTGCAGGAAAAAAGGAAAGCTTTTCGGAAAGAGCAAGAGACAGAGTTGCAGCATCACAAAATCGATTTTTCTTTAGCTGGAGTTGTGCGGACACACTTTTGAAATGTTTAAAGGGAAAAATTTCGTATGTCCTAGACTTTCAACAACAGTCTTGTGATATTACTTGTATGGTTAAATAGATTATCTCAGCTTCAAAGAAATTTTTTAAGAAGCATAGCCATTTATTAGGGAATGTTAATTTTTGCTTGAATTAAAAACAAGAATGTTTAACCAAAAATATCATATCATACTATCATAATCGATATGATTCTCCTAGAACTTCAGTAACAATTTATGCAACAGAAATGTGATATGTCCTAGGGAAGCTTAAAATGGAGTTCGGTTCAAATGTTAAACAGTCACATCATATGTTACCTTTTCACTCGCTAGCAAAGTAACCCAATGCAACAAAATACCCATAGGCCAGCCCAGCTACCGGCAACCACCAGGCGGCAGGTTGATTACAGCTAGGCAATACTCGTGTGGGGATTTGAATAATGCATAATTTGGTGCGTTTGGTGATAACATGGTGGATAGATACATTCAGACGACGGGAAAAATGAACGTGAAGTTTATGTTACAAATATTACCAACGGATCGTCACAATTAGTAAATCATGAGAGACACTACGGAACGGTGTAGAGCCGAGTTTATCAGTGGTTTGGATGGTAGTGATGCACACTGCACCTGGCAGTCTGCATAATCAGCTACAGTCCCCTGCGGTAGTAATAGTGTTGTAATTAATTAATATGCGTCTTTTTTTCTCGCGGTTGCCCACTAACACCGATAAGGATGGTCGTAAAATGAAACTGCGCACGGGACTTGCGTGTGCCCAGTTTTGGTAAAATAGTTGAATCTGGTAGAAGCGGACTTTTGGTAATGATTGGTTGCGATAAGAGCGCAATCTGTACTTTCGGTGAATAAATTGCTTGAGTTGGTGGATGAGATAAGTTGAGATAAATTTCATACAATTGGTGCCATTTGGAATAATTTTTGTATCAATTAAATTGCTGTACTACGGAGAAAGTCGACAAAATCTCATCCTGTATGAGTTGATATTAAGTTTAGACTCTTTATCTCTTATCTATACTTCGGATTGGTTAACCGGACGTCGATAACAATGTGCTTGATACAGTATTTTAAGTATTACAAAAAATCGTATAAAAATCACAATGTGCTCTTGAAAAATTCCGTTTGTTGTGATAATGTCATCATTATAATTAAACAATTCAAAAAACGCCTAGTAAGTAAGATCAAATATTTCAAAATAATCGAAATGGTTAGGAAAACTCCAATAGCAAAAACAAAACCAAAATATCATAAAATAAAATTATAAATGAATTAAAAAAAACTTTAAATCCATTTAAAACGTTCGAAACAAAAACAAACAAGAAAAAAATATAAAGTCATTAATGACAAGTAAAAAAGAACTAAATCATTCATTAGAATTAAAAGAATAGAAAGCAGTAAAACTAATTTAAAAACGAAAAAAAGGGATGAAATTACAAAAATTTACATGTTTTTACTTATTAAAAAACGAGGAAAACTCAAATAACAAGAAAAAATTGTACAGAAAGGGAAAAAAAAGAAGGGAAAATGAAAAATACGGTGATATTATTAAAAAAAAACAATTAGAAAAAGTTAAACATGAAGAAAACTAGATCTTTTAACGATCAGATAGAATCGTTGATAGATAGAATAGAATTGAACAAACCATATAAACAAAACTAAATAAATTTGTTCATTTAAAATAACAGAAAGTAAAGAAGTGAAACTAATTTGAGCAAACACGCCAACTAAACTTGCACAAAAAGCAGTAAAAACTATTTTAGACGTATCAAAAAAGAGAAAAAACAACAGAAAACATAGAACAAGCAAACACAGTAAAAACTCAGCTGTAGAATGTGTTGCAACGGACAAACCAAATTTATTAGCTTCTCTTATTTGTGTGTTTGTGTTCACTTTGTTTTGTATAATCGTTTTCTTGTTTTTTTTTTTTGTTTTGGTTCGGAAACATTAGAACAACTAGTTTTAAACTAAGTAATCACTACCGCAAGAGAAATTATGTTTGCTCGGTTATCAACTAAACAAAGGGATTAACATTTCATAAGTTAATACACTTCACTAGAAACCCCCGTCGCCTCTCGTCTCTTCCTGGCTTTTTGCTCGTCTTTACTGTTTCTATAAGTATAAGGTTTACAACAATCAGAACGTAAAATTCACAGGGCCATGGATTACTTTTGCGATACTGCCACGTACAAACATTATAACATCGATAGTATATCCCTGGTGGCAGGAAGAAGGAGCGGGAAAGAGGAGATGGGTGAGGTTCGGGGAAGGGAAAGATGGTTTTGATTATGTTCAGCCCGTTTAAGGGTTTTTCCGTTTCGTTTTGCAGCATTTACTTTTTACCGCAATACCGCACGGAAAAACCGTGATACAAGTGGGAAGATTTTGACGCTTATCGGTAAGTAATTTAAACCTGTGTTTTCGTGTACTGTCCTCTCACAGACTTTGTGCGGGGAATCACCGGGAAGTTTTGTGTTTTGTTGTGCCTACCACGCTGTCACGTTCTGCATATTATGTTTTCGCGTGAGCTGTTGAATAGCTTTGCCGTCTCTGCGCCGTGTGTGTTTATATGCTTCTCAAGGTTTGTGTTTGAAGGTTGATATGTACAAAGGGTAACACATGGATGACGGCGGTGGATTTAAGGTGTCCTCCAGCAAGCAGAAGGAGTTAGCTTGTTGCATAGCTCTCGCTAGTGGTAGATTTATGTTTTTTTTTAAGTCAAATCCTAGCTAACCCCATTTTGGGTTTCTCTTCTTACACTTCCTTCCCTTAACGTGTGTTTGCTTCTTCGTTGCACGAACGTTGAGGCAAATGTTTTTTTGTGAAACGTGATGCCCGACCGTGTCCTTCTAGCTCCTTGTGGCATTATCTAATCAACAATGGTTTGGTAGCTGAAACGGAGATTTATTCAACCGTTTCTTTTACGTTTTGTTCAACCCCAACCGCTCTCGGATACATTAACGCTCGACCGAGCGCATAGGAAATCAGACGAACAACCAGCACAAACTGGCAGCTACAACGGTTTCGTTATTTTTTGTTTTGTTCCCTCAGGTTTGTGCAGTTTATAAACATAAATCATACCATAAGCTCTCATTGTTTTGTATTCATTTATCGTTCACCACTAGTTCCGTGGGAGGTGGAAGTTTTGTTTGGTTTCGTGTTGAGATTTGGAAACGTTTTATTTATTTCTCTTGCTAGCCTTTTTGCTTGGATTGGCAGGAAAATGCACCCCACACTAAGACGAACCATATTTGTATCGTTACGTACATGTTGGTTATGCTTTCTGTTTTCGTATGTTTCTGCCGTCGTGTTAAGCAGTGCTGGCTGCTGTCAGCTTTTGTTTTGATAAATCCGGCATTAGATTAACGCACGTTTGCATTTATTTAGAGTATTTCACCTTTGCTATTGGTTTTTGTTTTTCTTTTCCCCTTTTGTTTTGTTTTTTGCATATATTTCTTTTGGTTTTGTTATCGTGTATATATATAAACGTTTGTCTTACTATCTACGATAATAGAATACTTTTCGTTTCTCTCATTAGAAGAACGGTTGATGTGTTGTTGTTGTTGTTTTTAAAGGTTTTGTTTAATGCTAGGAAACAGATCGATTATTTATCATCACTTTGTAAATTAAAAAAAAAACGAAAAAAACATAATAAAAAAAGCAATAAAATGAAATATAATTCAAAGAGACATATTCATTGAAAAACAAAAACAAATAATTATAAAATAATATACAAAATGGCACGGAAGGTGTGAAAAACTAATCAATTTACAAAAATACAAAAGTAAAGAAAAGAAATTAAAAGAGAAGCAAGAGAATGAAAATTAACAAGTAAGCTTACAACAAATGCTTTACTGCGTTACGGCCGTTACGGCCGCCCCGTTAGTAAGCGTTATGCCCATCGAAGATGATACCATTTTCAGTGCCACCGTCGGATCCTGGTTCGGCTTTGTGTCCTGTAAAGCAGAGAAATTAATTTTTCTAGTAAATTATGAAGCAATTAAAACATATTTTCAAGTATAAATGTGTCGACTGTATGTTCAACGATACCTACTATACTCAACGCTGTCATGATGCAAGCCCTTGATGGGCCGTTCGTTTTCAGGCCTGTGTCCATCGTGTTGCCGGCGCTAGCAAACCCGTTGGTTAGCAGGGCCGATGGTTCCGTCTTCGCGATAACGTTGATCACGGGCGAATCGTTCATGGAAGAAATGTCCTCGCTGGAGGAAGCCGTCTGTAGACAGGCTTCCGGTGAGCTGGGCGTCGCCTGCGATTGAGTATCCTGCCGAGGGAAACAGAGAGAGAGAGTAATGGAGAGGACAAATGTAGCACTTACGGACGAGAAAGTCACAGTTTAATGCACCGTGATTGAGCGGTGCGATCGTAGATTAAATGGCCACACCTACGTTGTTTTTATGGCACCCCGAAGGACACACCTTGAAATCGCGTCAATCTTCCACAGTACCGAAACGCTAGCCCTACCCGTGATTTACTTTATTAGATCGGCGTATGTGATAATGAGTGGTGTGTGTGTGTGTGTGTGTGTGTGTGTGTGTGTGTGTGTTTCATCCTGCAAAAGCATAAGTAGTTCTGCCAGCAAACAAGCAACTCCGATAAAATGAAGGCATTATTTTAACGTGCAATCACGTCCCGAAAGGAAAGGATTAGGCTAAGGATTCGGACGGTAAAGAATGTGTACGTAAGGTGGTCAAGCGTTTCATTCCCATTTTCCCAAACCTTGAAGCGTGCATGAAGTTATGCCACTCGCTTCCGTTTCACGGTAAAGGCTCAAAGTCCATCGCTCGGATGCAAACGGATGAATAATCCTGACGTACAGGTATGAAGGTACGTATCGAAACGCCCAACATTCGCTGCAATTCTTCGTTCGTTTTTTTTTTCTCGTGCTGCTCCTATTCTAATCCGACGTTAGGTTTTACCATCGTTTCCAACGGCTCGCACATCCCGGATGTTCGTGACTAGTCCAATGGATGATACGAGAATGACGTTTAGATACCGTAAATGGGTGGGTGTGGACAAAGTAGTTTGGAACCGTACTTGGAAAGGGGAATCATCACGCTACTAGAAAAACTCGCCTTCGCGTCTACCGTAGGCATGCTGGTGAGCCCCCGTCACACCAGTCTCCAGTATCTTTCGGAGCAAAGAACCAAACGAAGGGGAACATAAATATCGGGGAAACGAAAGCCGTATTGGCAAGTAGTGCGCGTGACGGTAGGGTAAAAGAACCTTTTAGGAAAATTATTTCGAATGAATAATATATTTTTATCATTGGACTTATCTCTTCACTAACCGAGGGTAGGAGGGGTTGGTAGTAAGTACCAGGATGAAGCTGGTTTCTTTTATTTTGCTGACCACCGTAACTAGCCTTCGACTCGGAACGTCGAATGCACGGTGCATATCCGGCATTTCGGACGATTCGTTCGGCTATCGCTACGTCCGTGCGGTAGCAAGGTTTGTTTGGTTTGGAGAATTCGAACCCGACAGACCGTCCTAACCACGGCCGGGCGTTGGACGACAGCGGCGAGCGTGATATGAGCGTGGCTGGATGGATGGATGAATGACTTTTGGTGGAATTTTTCCTTGCTGTGGTTACTTTGGAAGACTTCGGACAGCTATCGTGCCTGGTTTCCTGGGTTGGATGTATTCGGCCGGTTAGTTATGTTTACAGACATTTGTGGCATGGCATACATATGTTTCATCGCTGTTGGTTGTGTTATAGACTGACAGGTTGTCCAATGTGCTAGTACTGGGTGTATTTCATGTCGAATACAAGGCATGAGGTGATGCTCAGGAAAGGAAAAACAATGCGAGATTGAGCGCTGGCTGGAGAAATCGATATATTTTTGTGCAACAGTGTAGGATTATGTTCTGATTTTGTTTTATTTTTAATTTCTTGTCAGATTGTTTGTCTTTTCTACTCAATCAACCACATGCCACTTATAATTCTGATCTTGCTTTGTCAATAATTAGTTTCTTGGATAAAATTTTGACAAAGTGGTCGCCAAACCCTTTCAATGTTGTTGAAAAAAGAAATGAGTTAAAAATCTAAACGTTTTAGGCACACTAGCTTTGAAAACTATATTTTCCACCAGCATTTTTAGAGCAGCGATGGCATGCGCTAACCTTGTCAAAAGAAGCTCGAGAAATAATCGTAACAAACATCATTTGCCTCGAATCTGGTTTTTAAATTTTTACTCAATTCTCTGGATTATTTTTCTCTGTCAATTTTTATGGATTGCTAGCGACATTTCAAACCTTAAAATGCATACAAAAAACAGGCAGTTATATCCGTTATTGCCTATTCGTACCAAGTACTGGGCGCCTCCTCGTTCTTGTTTGGTGAAACATTATAAATTTAACGGGCTGAGACATAATTAACTTCAATAAAAATACATGAGAATATTACAGGACTTTCAAGTCATTTTGCGCAGTAAAAGGTAGATATCATCAGCCTTGATTTTCCTTTTAAGTCGAGTTTTTCGATTTAATTCATATGTATTTCCGGTTCTTTTATACGATTTTAAACACAAATATCAAATCGTGTCCGAACGAAATGTAGACAAACAGAAACACCTCAATTTCTTACTTCTTTTTGTTTAAAAAAATTACAAATTTTTAATTGCTGGCAGTAAAATCGCATTTCATACACTTATTGCATAGTTCTACACGCAATAAAAGCCGTCTTTAGCTTCTAAACAATTGTGGGAATGTCGAGTGTTGAAAATCATTGGAAGGAATGAAAATGCATACGGATGAATTCGAAATACTCGAGTAGAATGAAAATACACATCACTAGTGACTTGATGAACCCTGTATTAAGAATTGAACTATGAAGTAATGACAACTTGTAATCTAAAATCAAATCGGCTGTGCCGGTAAAGAACTTGTGACCTTTCAGATAGGCAAGAAATAAATGTCAGTATCACATTATCAAATACATTCACTCCACACTAATGAAATTAGCCCTAACTTGTCCTAGCGCGATAAAGATGCCTAACCAAGGAAAAGTTTACTGCATCAAGAAATCTCAGTACGTAAAGAAAGGACTCCGGTACAAACAGATCTTGATTTATTTGCCACAAAAGTTTACGCTTGCCGGACGTTTGTGGAACGTTCGACGAAGAAATTCTAGCTAAGGATGCTTTTCCCATCGGTGAAAAAAGTCTCCAGCACCAAGGCACGGAACCATTTCACATACCGGAACCTCGAACATCTGCCACGCACGAAGCTAAAGATCAAACTTTGCTGATAAACTGCTGCTACCGATCGAAGTCGAACGAACGAGGGTGGTGCGAGAAATTTCGACTCCCACTGAAGTACAAAAGCAAAAGTGTTGTTTTCACTTCAACAGGCAAAGAACACTGAAGTGTTTGTGTGTGTGTGTGTGGGAAAAGTCGAAAGAAACCGTTTGTCTCATGGGCACTGTTTGAGACGGTCTTTTACGGTTCGGTGTGTGAAAGCATCCCAGCTGTACGCCGGTGGTCTATTCAGCTCGCCTTCCAGATAACGATGTCTTTCATGGCCGACAAATAGCAGCGTGGTGGTTGCGATGGAGACAGGCGAAACATCCGAACACACTCCCGATCTTAGTAGCAGCAGAACAAGCAATCCTTAGAACACACTACTATCAGCGACAAGTTTTTTGGGAGGATAAATCTGTTGAATTTTGAATGCAGTCCAAAAATAGTGCCACAAACACACAGCGAAAGGATTTTATAAGGCTGGCTGGTACGAGTTGGCGGGAAGGCTAGACGGTCCATCTGTTCGTAAATCAGCCAAACAACCGTGCACAAAATAGCTGAAGATGGTTCGTTCGCTTGCGTGGCTGTGTGCAGCATGTGCGGCAGGACACCTGTCCGTCGTGTGGTATGGCGCCGGTGTGGAAAAGTTAACTTCAACGGGTTCGGGCGTTGCGGAACGAATCGAGCAAAGGAAGGAAGTATCACTTTTACCACTCAATCTGACAACCGGAATGTGGAGAAGCAACATTGTGGGAAAGCGCAAAGATTCAACCCGATAGGGCTAATCTGAAATCTTCATTTTCAATTTACAGTTCCACCCAATTTCGACCAATTTTTACCACATCCGGAAGAAATCCGGTGGCGGACAAATGGGGTTTCGGTTGAGTTGGAAGGTTGAGTCGAGGAGTGGTGATACTGTTGGTCTCTCATGGTCAACTGGATGCTGATGTATGAGGTGTGGCATTTGCGAGGTTTAAAAGCATGCAATATTGATTGTAGGGAGTGGAGAACGATCGCGAATGCAGTTTTACTGTTGAGAGCGAAGTAATGTTTTGGCGAGGAAGCAGGTTAAATAATTGAACATTTTTATAAGCTTCTTTTTTATCAGGGCATTCTGAAAAGCTTGCATGGCATTTAAAGTGTTCCAAAATTAGATTTGGTTAATTGGTTGGGAAAAATGAGTCCATTTTTTCATTAGTTTGTTTGTCATAATACATAATTACTTCCCAGTTCCATCTTACTGTTAATATGAAATTTGCTGAGCATTACTACTGAATTGTTTAATATTTGAAGTGCCTTTAGTATTCTATAACTCCAGATATTTGAAGTTTCATCAATAAGTACATTATACTTCAAACGATTAAATCATAAAAAAGGAGAAAAAATTTCAAACCTTATCTTTAGTATCGACTGCAGACTATTTTAGTCTTATTGATATTAAACATGAATTTTTATTTAGTATTCCAATATTTATATATTAATGTTTTAACTTCGCAAGAAAAATCGGAAATTTTCTAAATTTTATAACTTTTTTTTACCCAGAGTTCTTTAATGAAAAACATCATATGCTTAATTCAAATACTACGACAAAATAGATCAAAGCAACAATATATTAATATGAAGGTAAACGAATTCTGATGTTTACATGATTCTAGTACATTAATTAACCGTCACTAGAACAACAAATCCAGTTATTAAGACGATTTAAGCAAATTTTATTTGATATTAAAGAATTTCATGCTGTGGTAATGATTCACGCTTTGGGAAATGTTATCGTTGTTTTTTTTTACCAACATCTTTAATTTATGTTTTTCATCTGGATGTTTAAACACTGTCAGTTTTTAACAAATTGACAAATGAAACCTGCTGAACGAATTGGCAACCTTGGGGGACCATCTTCTATCAATCAACTCAGACAGCAACGACGATTATTGCAGCAGGTCAAGACCACGAAACGGTTGTAGCGCCTGATAAGTGCATATAATCAAGTCTTTTAGGCAATGTACGCTATAAGCTTGAACAGAACAGCCAAAGCTGATTTTAGTTAAGATTGTGGTCGTTGACTGTTTTTTAAGCAAGACTGAAAGATAATCCTAAAGTTTGTTTTCACCAGAATGTTCATTGAGCAAGAACATTTGCCGACGAATTGAGAGTAATTAGAACCAAAACTTGGGTTTGGGGCGGCCCGGTGGTATATACGACAGCGGCGCCGGTCTTCATACGGTAGGACCGGGGTTCGAATCCCGGCGGACCGCCTCCCCGTACGCAGGACTGACTATCCAGCTACGGGTAAAAACTAAGTCACAGAGAGCTAGCAATAGCAGACCAAGACCTCACGAGGTTGTAGTGCCAAGGAAGAAGAAGAAGAAGAAGAAGAAGAAGAACCAAAACTAAAGTGAAATACTTCACCATCTTCTGAGCGGAATGCCAACAAAGAAGATTTGCTTGTCTGATAATCTGTTCCCATGTTTTTCGTGTATCTTAATAATGAATAAATGATAAAACTATAACTACTTATAAAGTATAATGGGGGCGGCCCGGTGGTGATGCGACAGCGGCGCCGGTCTTCACACGGCAGAACCGGGGTTCAAGTCTCATCTGGGCCGTTCCCCCATAGTGAGGATTGACTAACCAACTATGCGGTATCAATTAGTCTAGTAAGCCAGAAATGGCAGGCATGACCTTAAGAGGTCGTTAGGCCAAGGAAGAAGAAAGTATAATGTACCCGTTTCAACACTGCGTAATTGCACGAATCTTTGTCAGACGCCAGTTTAAAATGTAAGGTTTTAAGTTAAATTATATCCTCTAAGTTAATTACTGAAGCATCTTTTACAACAACTGCCATAAACGAACATTATCCACTAACAAGCAAATAAACTTGTTATTGTTTCCCCGTTTTCCGCAATGTACATAAACAAGAAGCAAGAAAGCACAAATTGCAAGTGAAAACGCCTCCAAACATGTACAACATATTGATACCATCATCTTTGACTTTAACACTTTTGCTTCCCAGTCAGCTTTCCCTGTCGAAGCTTAAATCAGCTTCGTAGATTTCCTTTTTTCTTCTACCCCAACGCTGTCACTTTCCTTTCGGTGGTGTAGCTAATACTAAAAGAGGATACCAAAAGAGACGAAGTCAAGTCGAGAAGTCCCGTAAATGCATAATCCCAACCGAAGCAATCTGTTTCTCCGACCAACTCAACCAACACGGTCCATCAGCATCTCAACCGAACAGCAGTTTGCTTTCGTTCGACCGGTTTTAATGTCGGTGTAGTGTCCTGGACGAAACAAAATTCTTTCTTCCGCACACATACATCCACCGGCACACTGCAAATGCAGATTGAATGGTTTTACTCGATAGGAAATAGATTATGTGCGTCTTCGGGTTGGGAGTGTGAAGGAAGGAGCCGGTCGATTGATTGTTGGAACGAGATGGGTGTGAAGTGAATCCGTGTTCGATTTTCGATCTGGCTTAGCTCCTTGCCCGAAGGCTATCGAAGGGAAATTTGCTTGTCGCCATTCCCGCTCCTGCCACTTATCGTTCTTCCAGTCTCAGCCGAAAAGACGTTCGAAGTGATTTTTATGGGCTCGAATAAATTTTTATGTCCGCAATGAGGCCCATCCGTACGCTGCCGGATGTAGGATACGATGTTGGTAGCATAATAAAAAAAAAAGCGAAACCAGGCGAAAAATAAAACCAAAATGTCACACGGTCCATCAGCATCTCAACCGAACAGCAGTTTGCTTTCGTTCGACCGGTTTTAATGTCGGTGTGCTGTCCTGGACGAAACAAAATTCTTTCTTCCGCACACATACATCCACCGGCACACTGCAAATGCAGATTGAATGGTTTTACTCGATAGGAAATAGATTATGTGCGTCTTCGGGTTGGGAGTGTGAAGGAAGGAGCCGGTCGATTGATTGTTGGAACGAGATGGGTGTGAAGTGAATCCGTGTTCGATTTTCGATCTGGCTTAGCTCCTTGCCCGAAGGCTATCGAAGGGAAATTTGCTTGTCGCCATTCCCGCTCCTGCCACTTATCGTTCTTCCAGTCTCAGCCGAAAAGACGTTCGAAGTGATTTTTATGGGCTCGAATAAATTTTTATGTCCGCAATGAGGCCCATCCGTACGCTGCCAATGTAGGACACGATGTTGGTAGCATAATAAAAAAAAGGCGAAATGTCTGGCACCGTTCATGTTCAGCTTTCGTTCGTTCCTACCTAATCGTGTCGACGGAACACCGAGCAACGGTTTTTCCTTTTATTTCTCCAAACATTTCGCACGCCCCTTTTCTTCGGGACGCCTCGGGAACGGATCGGATTTTGAGATGAGTTGGAGAAGATTAAAAATGACGTCCGATTGGGTTTCTTGTCGAATTTCATCCGGTGCCCCGGTGACGGAGGCAAGCGCTAGAGAGAAAGAAAACTACAAGCAATCCCAAAATATCGGTCACCGTTTTTTGCCTTTTTTTCCCCACACTGCAGGGAAAGCGATATTGCAGCGGTAATGTGAAATCGGTAATCCGTAACAGCGGTGAAAATGGGAAATTCCGTCACGTCCGATTTTCACTCTGACCACCGGAAGCTAGGAAGCGGAAAGTACCATCACCTTCGAAACAGGGAAAATTAGCCAGGACTGGTGTTGAAAGTAATTGATTCTTGATTAAAATCAGTTACATGCCCAGCCGTAGAATGGTGAAAAGGGAGATACTGAGGGCAGTCCGGTCACGTTTTGGGGTTTCTGGAAAGGGAGCAACAGATATGGGCGGAATGTTGTGTCACTGTTTTTCGTCGACGTGACGGGATTAGAAAGTATCAGATTTGAGGAATTGATAAACCTTTTACGACAATCTCTATCGAGTGTTTCGTCAAGCTGGGAGGAGTTGAGATGGGCGTTTGTTCAATGGGTTATTCGAATTTAGGGTGTAGTTGTGTTGTGTTGATATTTTTGATTTGAGATGCTGAATAAAACTCGAATGAATGTTGTGTTAATCGAATAACATTAAACGAGTTGGAGAGTGTTAAATTGATTTGATTTAATATAAATTGCCCAATTTATTCTTAACTTATTCTTATGATAAACTTTATCGTTTATCATAAAATATCCACAAAGATAAAGCTAAATCATTGTTGTTATTGCAACAACATTTCAGTGATTTTTGTCGTTTCATGTTGAAAAGGCTTTATGTTTATGATTAAAACAGTTTTGTAATAGGCCTGTTAAAACTTATTGATATTTTGTCCAATTTCGTCCGATATTTATGCTTCCCGAAAAGTGTATTGTTCTTTTTTACACTAGGTTTCCGATAGCAACCATTGTAAAGCGGAAATTATATAAAATGTGTATAAATTTATCCATCTCTTGAATAAATTTTCAATAACTAACTAAAACTAGGTCGATGAGACTTCCAAAGAAGTTACCTAATATGACTTTTGTAATATAAATAGTGAGGTCTATGATAGACTAACCTTGATTTTTATTATGTTTTTGACTGGTTTGTTGTGTTTTTGAGCAGAATAACCAGAAAAAATAGTTATAAAGAACTAGGCCAACTAAACACTTAACGTGTTTTATTCGTTGGCATAAATGTAGTTTTTCAAACAAATTATCTAACGTGATTCAGGGGTGAATATTTTAAGAACCAACAATTAAAAAGATACCCGAAAAAAATAAAGAAAAGAGAGAGATGATTCTTGAACCTTACATTCGAGGAGGTTTTGTCTGTCATTGCTGGCTATGTCGACTGGAAAGCCTGGATCATTTCAATACCAACAGTGCTACACTACCGACTTTACCATCAGACCACTCTGAATTAAATGGACATAAAAACTTCAATAAAGTAGATCAGAATTGCAGTATAAGCGCATCATTCAACATCAAGACGACTACATACGAAATCTGAAGTTACAAGATGGGGGTCTTTGTTAGATCGAGGATGTGTCTTTTCCATGTTTTAAATCAGCCTATTTTGTTGTTTTTGTTACAACATATGTAATAAAATCGCAACTAAAGACGAGTAAAAACCGAGCATGCCCGGGATAAGGCAAAAATCAAGGAGGAAATGCCTTGAGAGAATTGTAAACTGTCAACGCAAGCGGCGCTGACAATACGGCACCATGCCGTAATAATGGATAAATAAATAAAAAATAATAAATAAAATTAAGACGAGTAGACTAGACACTAGAAATTTCCATTTCTATTTTATAAACAACTTCAATATTTCAATGATTTTAACAAACGATTGTTAGGGATATGTACCTCTTAGTATATTTAATCATTAAACGTATAAAATATAGAATGCTTTCAAACAGTGGCATTTAAATTTGTCTTTAGGTATATTTTAATCATTTAATGGATGGCCATTAATTGAGCAAATTCTCGACTTTTTTTAAGGAAAAACTCCATAACGGAACCATTGACACGATTTTCAATTGACAAACTCACACACTCGCACACATCAGTTGCATCTTTTACTCACCTCCGCATGATCGTTCTTATCGTCATCAAGCTCGTGGATTCCATTTCCCAGCGGGTTGTTGACCCCGGCTCCCGTACCGTTCAGCTTGCCAAGCTCCAGTGCTGGCGGCGAGCAAGGCATCGTGGGCGTACTGTTGGCGGTGCGATCTCCACCCATGCCGGACGTCTTACCATCCTCACCGACCGACCCTTCACCGAGCTCGTAGATGTTTACCATGTGTGCGGCCTGTGCATGCACCATTAGATCCCAGGGATTGGAGAACGAATCCTTACACGCCACGCACACCAGCTTGGCCTGAGGATTCGGATCTGTAGCAACGGGTGAGAGCAAAGAATAAGAGAGTTAAGCAAACTGGTATTGGTTCTCGTTTTGTATCGAGGTGATGCTACAAACTTACAAACTTTCTGCACCGGGGAGGTACTGAGACACTTGCAGGTAAATCGAAGCTTGCAGTAGCTGCGCTTGTGATCCAGCAGCTCGGTCAGGTCGGTGAACAGCTCCCGGCAGTTACCGCAGATGAGTGTGTCGGGATTACCTGTCGGGACGGAAGGCAGAGAAACGAGAACACCGTCAGTAATTGAAAGCGGATAAAGCCCCGGTAGGTGTCGCTAAAAGTTGCCCCTTTTACAGGCGGAAGTTGTTATGATCCAATTTTCTATCCCATCCCCCATGCTGCAGCTAGTCATGCTAGCCCTGAAACGGTGTGCCGGATATGCATGGCGTATTCATATCCATAGTGCCGAAATGGGTTCGTTTGCTCGTTGATGTGTTGCACGTGGCGGAGATTGAAATTTACGACCCAACTTTGCCACCTTTTCACCACCAGCGTTCGTGGTTGAGTCAGTTACGTGCACGTGAATCCACACGGTGTATGCGCTTGTTCTTGCGCTAAAGGTATGCACACACACAAACACACAAAAAAGACACTCGTTCTGTATCGGAATTCCCGAACAC
The DNA here is from genome assembly GCA_002091835.1 of Anopheles maculatus. Classification (NCBI taxonomy): domain Eukaryota; kingdom Metazoa; phylum Arthropoda; class Insecta; order Diptera; family Culicidae; genus Anopheles; species Anopheles maculatus. The sequence goes on from KZ062663.1 coordinate 46,120, forward strand.
GGGGCTACGCTCTTTCTCTGTCGTCGTCCATCATATCGGTAATAGGAGCGTGTGAGCTACACGTTATGCGGAAGTAGTTGCATGACCCCGAAACTGATGCGGAACAAACAAAAACCCTGCACAGTTAAAGCGCTATGTAACCACTTTCTGTCTCAAACATACACAAACACACACCAACGACAGTAGCAACAAAATCATCACCGAGTTTTATTTTCGTGCTTTAATTAAAATATGAATATTTTATCCACTACCAGGCGACCCCATTCATTTATTTGTTACAAATACGAGGAAGTGGCGTTGTGCTCGTTCGGTGAACCGAAACCAAACGCCACGCTCATCACACAGATAACACCACCACCAACCAGCCAGTGGTAAAGTGTAGTAAAGGGTGTGTTTTTCAGACTGTCAGGTTGGCAGTGTCGACGTGACGAAGGAAACCTGCTGCCAGTTGGTAATGGAGGCGCCTGGTCGGCCTGGTGTGGAAGGTGTGAAAAAAGATGAAAAATACGTTCACTCCGTCTGTTTCCGGCGGGTTTGTGTCTAGCAGTATTTGGTTCTTTTCTTACCATGCTGATCCGGTTGGTGCGGCCGTTACGGTGGCTTTGAAGCTAGCCAAGGTATGGTTTATCGGTATGAAACTGTTTTGTTACTTCATCAAGGTTTAACCGAAGAAAACCTGTGTTTGTGGTGTGGTTGGGCTGCGTTTGATAGTGTTTGTGTTATTTCCGTCAGGCTGTCAGCTGTTTGAACAGTAAACAGTGTGGGTTAGATTTGTGTGTCCATGTTCAAGAAAACATGAACGTAGTATAGGAATGGTCTTCGATGAAGCGCTTCATAGAATTAGACTAGGAGTCGACGTTAGAAATGTATCTCTATGATAAAACGATTGAAGTAACAGCATCAAAAAACTGTTTCGGAACTTTTTAAATGTGTTTTGGAGGATGTTGAACTATCCCAATTTTAAATTCCTCAACAGGAGCTTTCCAATCCTGATTCCTGGGTTCCAGTCATACATTTCTGATGTCTGCCATGTTGTTACTCTATATTGATCATGAGTCCTGTGTACAGGGAGACGATCCTAACGAGATATTCATATGTACCTTAAATTTGAACATTTATTCAGCGGCCCAAAAGCAGTTTTAAGTAGCTTACAAGATACAAGAAAATAAATTCTTTGTGTGAGTTAACGCCTGTCACAACATATCTCACGCAGAGCGTTTTGATGATCACGCGGCGCGACGGATCGAGTGTCACTCCATATGACACCGGTGAGTGGCATCGTGTCTCGGTCCAGTGAGTTTTTTTACTTAGCAATAAATCATACATTTTTGCAAAACATAAAAATATCAGAAAATACTTAAATAAATGAAAGAATCTTTATCAATTGTTAGTCGTTCAAAAAAATATGGATTTTTCTTCTGAGATGGAAGTGAATTTTTTAATAAGCGTTGGGTTCCATATTATATGCATTACACAATCTTTGACTAACGTTAATCAATTTACTTGCATGAAAATTAGTCAAACTAAAAAAAACTGTTAAGTTATGGAAAGCAATTTTGTTCTTGTGTGACAATGTAACCATTTATTTGTCCTTGTTTTAATTTTAACGATCGTCATAATCATCTGACAACAGATACAAATATACAACAATATTATTTTTATTTTAAACTATTTTTCATAAATTTACTTAAACAGTGCCCTATTTTTTCGTGTTCCAATAAAGTTTAACTATAAATTTAAATCTCTTTCATCAAATTGCCAAACTTCGGGAAAGTATAAAGTTGTGCATCACCTTCAACAGTTTTTCTGCACCCTGACCACCGTCCAACGCACACCATTTACATCCGACAAATCTTAATCACACCGACACCGACACATAATTACACCGCATGATTTATGTCTTGCTTTGCCTAGACCTAGGCATGGCCATCTTTTTATCAGTTGTGGTCTCATTTGCCAGCCGTACTGCAAGACGGAGAAGACCAACCGCCTGCAAGGATCAGCTCTAGCCATTTGCTAGGTTACGGGAAACTCACCCAGCAGTAGTCCATTTCCCATAAAACATTAACAACGATAAGGCAAACTTCAACACCTCATCGAAGCGATATCCGTCCGAAAGGCATGGGAGGCACCCAGCAGGAGTGAAAGACAAGTCCCATTCCGTATGGCCTGGGGCGACAAGTGCGAAAGATCGTCTCTCGGTGTAATGAAAAGTTTTCCCCGTACAGGGGCCCGATGGGCTCGGCAGCTGGAATTGGTAAGTTCTATTTCTTCTTCGCCGAGAGAAAGAGCGAGCGAGTGTGACTCAACGCTACAACGGAACCTCCTGCGGTGAACATCACTAGCAGTCCGGCGAGTCCTTGTACAGAGTCATTAGCTTCCGAAGAAGCAGCAGTGTGTGTGAGTTTGTTGCTAGAGAAATGTTACTTCCGGACCGGTTCTAATGATCACGATGATGGTGATGATGATAGCCGTGTGGCTTGTTGCTTTGCGTGGCTGTTTCCGCTACAAGGAGGGTCACCTCAAACAACACCGGCGCTCGCAGTTCATTACGCAGAGAGTCGCAGTGAAAATCAAAAGAAAATTGTTCCCTAGAAATCTTGCACACAGTTCGCCGGCAGGCCTCAACCAGAGAAAGTCCTACCAAAGCAACAGCCAACAACCATTAGCAAAGGGAAACGCTACATGGACAGAACGCAAAGTTCTTGGTGAACTTGGGAAGTACCTACCACTACTAATGCCTGCACGGAATGGAGTTTGAAGCTTTCCTTTTTTTCCCAAGGAGCACTTTGCGTGCAAAAAAGAGTTGATACACTTTGGAGGGAGGAAAAGCGAAAGACATAACAGGACACTCCCCTGCCAAGTGTGCTTGAGGCAAGTGGATCCTACCCGGACGCCCGATTCTCCCGGCAAGTGGGAGTATAATTATGAATGTAAATTCAATGAATTGTAAATGAGAACATTTTCTTGTCCGTCGTCATCGTCGGAGATAGTGGCCCGAAGGCGAATCCTTTCGCCAGGATTCGGTGGTCGAGGGTTGGCCACGTTCCTTACAGTTTACGCTTGAACGATGCCTTCGACACCAAACGATGATGATGGCATGCGATGAGATTGAGCAAGTTCCGCTTGTAACAGGGAACGCCATCACTACTTCGCTCATAACGGGGACAGGGAAGGAATGGTCGGTCGGTCCGGGGTTGGATCTGTTTTCCCTACCGGTAGCCTTGGCCAGCTTACATTCCATAAGGGGCACGGTCCGACCACGATGGTTTTCGTGGCAATCAATATTTGAAATGTTTTGTGGGTTAAGCGTGAACTTTCCGGTCGGCGATGGTGGGTTGAAGGATGAGTTGCTTTAATCCGTCGTGGCAAGATTGTGATCTTGAGCCGGAGGTTCTACCACATTGGCGGATTAAAGGCGATGGCGCCATGGTCGTCGTGTTTGTTTGTTTGTTTTTGGAGGAGGGTTTTTGTTGTTTTCAAGTAATGTCTTGAGCGCTATTGCTGAACAAGGTGAATAGTTTACCCAGTTGATTAAACTAAATTTAAATTAAATGTTGTATTACGGATTTTTCGTCCACTTTTCTTACTTGAATTATCTCTTACAAATTATTTTTAATCAGTTGTGCGATCAGTTGGTATGATGTAGCTCAATTCTTTGAGTTTTCTAAGGCCATTCAACAGATATTAGTCTGTTTTGCTAAAATTCCACCAGTTTATGTGAATTGTTTACGCAAATTTCTTCAAAAGTAAAGATAGAGCAAAGTAAAGATAAATTACTTCCAGCGAATGTATTTGCGAAGGTAGTGAAGGTCAATGTCGTGATGATCTGTACTAGAACTGCATGTCCACCACAAAAGCCCGCCTATCTCTTGATAAATAATAAAATTTAATTAAAATAAAATGCAGAAGATATCCTGCTGGTGTACTCTGTTTCCCAAAAGCTCACACAAAAAGGTTCTTAAAGAGACTATAAACAATTTTCTGTTAGATAACGGAAGCATTTCTTCACAGATTTGTTTTTTCAAATAGATCATTAAGTTCATCCAATAAGGATCTTAGAACTGTTAGACGTTGTTAAACACAAAGTAATCTAAGCTATTGGTGGAAAATGTTACAATTCCATGAGATTAATTTCAAATTAAGTCTCTAGTAGAGTTTTGTGTATCCCAATAACCAACAGAATCGATACAAATATATACCTAAACCGTCGTTTAAGATAATGGGAATAATTCAGAGACAAAATTCTAGAAATTGGAAGCATTTACTTACTGTACGTTTTGAACGGACCAACGACGTGCTGCCCATTGGTGTAGCTGGACATGTTGCACCCACCAATTCCACCGCCAACGACTCCACCCAGCTCCGCACCATTCATCAAACAGTTATTGTTGTTGATGTACCCATTCGTGCCAATGCATCCGTTCGGGACCTGCATCGGTACGCCATTGCTTGACCCAATGTTTGCGCCCGGTCCGGAATAGTAACTCCCAAGGTTGCAGGATCCACCGGAAACGGGACTCGCTGTCGCAACGGCTTGCATTTGTTGCTGCAGCTGCTGTGAGTGTGCTACAAGATGCATCTGTTGCTGCTGTTGCTGTTGCTGCTGTTGTTGCTGTTGTTGCTGCTGCTGCTGCTGTTGCTGCTGTTGGGAGAGAACCTGTTGCTGTTGCTGCTGCTGTGCGTGCGGACTGTGACCAAGGATCGGTCCAGTACCGTTCATTTTCGGTGCCATTCCCATACGGCTCGGTGCCATCAGTCGTTGACGTTTCAGGGGCCGTGGCTGTGCGTTCGGTTGCTGCTGTAGCGGTCCGAATAGTGTCGAGGCGTAGTAGCTGCAAAGAAAGGTGAGAACAACGAGTAGTAAAAGTCATGAAATCACCTCATTAGCGGGCATGACGATGAGTTGGAGAAGAAAAAGTTTCATCAAATGAGGTGCCAAATGTTGTGGATCAATCGAATAAACTGAAACGACAGCATAAACAAACAATTAGGTGGCACAACTTTCGTGCCTCATAGCGGGACATGACCAATAGAACCTGCCACCGCCAGAAGAATAGAACGCCATCAACAGTAGCAACAGCTTTTGCACAAAGACGTTAATGATGCCCAACCGACTGTTGATGGTAATGAGAGCAAACTTTTCGCTCTGCCCTTGCTGCCCCAACACCGGAAGACGATGGTTTCCAACTGCAGAGATGAGAAAATGTTTCCGCGTGGAAAAACTTGTTTTCCACTTCGATGCACACTTCCTACTGCGTTCGATCGGATCGATCGAGCGAAAGAAAAAGGAAGCAGACAAGCGAACCGATGAAGGAAAATCTTTTTGAACTTTACTGTTCCCGCCGTGTCTTTCTCCATGTGGTGCGTTCAATTAAATTACAATATAATGATTATTTGCTTAGCTCTTGTTGCTGTTGTGAGGTGCTTCTCCGAGGAAACTCCTTGGTGAAAATCGACGGAGAAGGAAAAGTAAACTGGCTACGGTTCAGCAACGAGCACAACGACAGCTTGTTGCTGCCATCGAGCAGCAGGAAAGTGTGTTCATTGTTATTTGGATGACAAGTTGCTTATCGCTTTTTTGTGTCTTCGGAAGCGTTGAACCTTGGCTGGAACTTGTCGGGCGAAAGAGAGAGAGAGAGAGAGAGAGAGAAAGATGGAGACTGGCATCTTGCACCTAAGAATGGATAGCATAAGAGGCCACTTGCGAGTTCACAGCCAGGTTCGTCTCTCCAGCCACTCGACTATCATTCATCGGGCCTGAAGTAGTGAATAGATTCACTCGAGCATTGTATGACAACACTTGGCAAGTTGGTTTTTGTGTGAAGCAGCCACAGTAGCAGGAGAATACTTGCGAAAGTGAAACACCATTCATCCATTCCCGTACCAGCTCGGCCGTGATTGAGTCAACGGAAAGACAGTAGCAGAAAGCTATCGGCAGTGTTTACGGAAATGATTTAAATCGTGCTTCATTTCAGGCGAAGAAAAGGTGGGTAGACCCCCGGTAAGCTGGGCAAAAGACAGCAAACGCAAACACTCGGGTGTGCAGGGTGCTTTCGGTTGTGGAGGAATTGTTTTATTTGCATAAAAGATTGCTTTTAAGTCGTATTGTTCTGTTCCTGCGAAGTGCAATGAAACTAGTTCCACAGATGAGTGAGATTATTGTTGCGAAGTAATTTGTTCATATTTGTTTTGCATACAGCACGTAGGCTAATGGTTCATTAAAATTCCATCTGCTTTACTTTGGTTTAGAATTTTAAGAACATGGAGTAAAGTACCTTAGAATTATCACAACATGAAATAGATTTTTCTTTTCAAACGTCACATAAAGATGAGATGAAGTGTTTTCCCGTAAAATAATTAAAATGTTACTCGGTTGGCGTCAACTTCATTTAAAAGGAAAATTAAAGTAGTACATTTAAAAGTGATTTAAAGGTCATTGAAATACAGTATTTAAAGCCAAATATTAATGATTTTGTGTTCAACATGGTATGGTCGTCGACTAAAAAAAATAATATTGATGTTGTACTCCTTAATGTAGGCAATTTGTAGGTTTAACAGATTATTTTGTCAAGAAAAAGCAATAGTTTAAAAATGGTAATGTTTATTGTTTTTATTACAATGTTTGTAGCTGGGTCTTGAAGGGTCTACTAGCACAAAAGAAGTTTGTTCTTTAAACATTCTCAAAATGCGTTTACGTTTTAATGTAAAATTTAATATATTCAGAAATTTATCCTTAACGACGTAAAACATTTTTCTTTTTCTCAACACTCCTTTAAAAATTAGTTAATTTTAAAACTCTCCCTAGATGTATGTCTAGCTGTATGTTTACTTTTGTCAACTAAAACACTCAAAACCAATGAAAAAACTACCTCTTTCCAATAGCAGAATTAGAAAAACAAAACCTTACGATTTGAGATCATTACAAAGAAGTTCCCCGTCTGCCTTAAAGCAGAATGCGAAAATTAACGAATCATCACTAACCTAATTTGCATCGTTATCGCACTCGGGAAGCAAATATGAATTTCAATTAGCTTCCTGTTTGCTGATGGATCATAGATTGGCACACCAAACGGCGAAGGTGCGTAATTGGCATCAACAAAACAAAAAAGTTATCTGCGAGTGTCAAAAGTGAAATCGAACCGGCCTTTAAATGGCAGAGAGAGAGGGGGAGAGATACTACAAGTGATATGAACAGAAAATTGAATGAAAAAATAATCATAAACTCCTGCTAACCTTCTTCACAGCGGGGAAAAAAAAACAGACAAACACATCTTCCCCCAAAAACCGGACGACAATCACGCGCATCATTAAAATTCAAAATTATACAATCAGCTCATCTCGTCCCTGTTGTGTACTGTTGCTTCCGGACTTGTGACAACGCGGCTAAGTAGAAAGAAGGAAAAAAAAAACAAGCGAAACCTATCATAAAAAAGATGAAAGTGGCTTCGCATCTCCTTCCGGTGGTATTGGCAACAAAACATAAAGCAGATATTTTCCTGCTATGGGGGATAAATATGAAAAAAATATAGAAAAGAGGGAGAAAAAAAAGAAAAACATCTGGAACATGGAAGCAAGAGAAAGCAAAATGGCAATGGCATTAAAAGTGCTGCAACAAAACCCAAACACTGTAAAAACCAAACCGTCGCTAAAAACAATGGCAACGTGTTGTGGATGGAAATGAGGCAAACTGTATCCTTCGATGAGCGCCAAGCCTAAGGAAATGGGAAAACAAAAGCAAACGACAACTTTTTATGCAGTCTGTTGAATTCTGTATCTTTTTTCTGCACCAGCTCTCTTTGACTGCTATCCTGTGGAAAAGGTGTGTGTGTGTGTGTGGAAAATGTTTCGAAAAGGCAATGATGGTGGTAATGGTATGGTGGATAAATGTTTTCTCTTTTCGTTTTTGCATCACTTGCTCAACATTACAACGGCGGGTTGGCGTGTTGCTGTAGGGGTCGTAATTCTTCCACTCATGCTGCATTTTTTTCCTTTTTTCTCTTTTCTCTCTCTCACTCTCCCTCGCTCTCGCATGTCCGTTCGTTCACTGTCACCTGGTTTGTTTGTTTGTTTTTGTTTCGTTTTCTGTTTTACAATGACACCGCTACTTCTGCTGCGACTAACAATAACAGTCATAAAAAGTATGCAAAATGCAAACAAAGAACCGAGGGCACATTGAGTTGTGGTCGCTTTTTTTTATGGAAAGAACTAGTTGAGGGAAGGGAAGGGATGGCCAGACTGTTGGAGTTTTGAGTATCGATGTACTTTTGCAGCCAAGTATTGTTAGTTTTGTTCTTTCGCCGGAAATGGGATTGATTGTCTGCACTATTGCTATCTTTACTTTGCGAGTGATTACAAAAAAAAGGATTAAAGTAACATTGTTTTGTCTCGCTGGGGCTGGATTATGCATTGACAGTGAAAATTATGGAAAATAGCTAATGACACTTCTATCCGAGCTGTTGATCGATAAATGTGTTTAGGGAAAAAATTAGTATGGTTTATCTTCTACGAATATAATTTTCAATCTAACAGTTTTTTTTAGATTGATTAACCAACTTGCATTAGATTTTTTGCCCTTTTTATCGAACCCTTTCATTTGTTTCTTTTCTCGTTTTTTATTCTCCTTTCTCTTTTATTTTGAGGTTAATTATAACTTACTTTGTTCCTGGCTTCGTTTGAAAAACTCATTTTTAGAGAATAGTTTCATCTGTCTATTCGATGCCTCTGTTTAATTCCTTTGCTCTATTTCATAAACCTTTTTTAATTAAGCAGCAATTTTAATACTTGATTACAGTGATTAAGATGCTTAAATGCATTGGTTTGTAATATTTTGTTTTATTCTATTGATTACTAACACTATTTTTGCTCTCCAGCCTTTTCAATGTTTGTTCTTATCTTTTTGTCATCAAAGTTTTGAATGTGTTTATAATAACTCATGTTGCTTTAAAATTTGTAATATGACGGTATTGTTTATTGTAACTGTATTTTATTTAATATTTATTAAGACCCGTCAAGAAGTACTCAATTTCATTGTGTTTTATTTTATTTTTTTAATAATTTCGAATAATTTGATTATTTTTGATTAAGCTTTTATATGAGCTGGCTGACCTTTTCGTTGACTTTTATATTTATAACTCTTTATGAGAATAATGTGATTGCTCGTATTTTAGTTGTTGTTTATATTTCTGAATGTTTTTCATTCAAAACAAATCAGTTATTAACGCTACAAAAGACATGATCATCTTCTACAATACTTCAAATCAATTAAAATAAAACCGCTTAAGCCGTACTGCCATTTTTGTAAGCCTCAAAATCCGTTCTGTTGCTTCAACACACGGAAAAACTCTAACCTTCAAAATAGTCATCAATCATTCTGGGGTTCTTGTCGGTGCTTCTACCATTTCTTCATTTTTCCGAAGAATGTTCCGACCAAGGGAAAAGCAAATTGATATCCTATTGATCAAATAATTTAGCATTAGCAATTAGAAGAAGCTGTCGGTTCACTTTCATACCATCACCGTCATCATCATCATCATCATCCTGGAACGACCTACAAACCGGTTCGGCTGTAGGTCGGGGTTAATGTCAACTCACTCTGGCCTATACCTTGCCAAACGATTCCCAACAATCGAACCCCACCTTTGGAGGCTTTCGTTCGTGTCTGAAGTGAAGGTTAATTTTTCATCTTCACAGCAGGGTGGCTGGTTGGCCGAATGGTTCCAGCACACGATCCGGATTCTTTTCTTATGCCACAACGAGTGTGTGTATGTATGTGGTGGTATTCTTTTTTGTTATTCAACAGCTTATATCTTCCTCAGAAGCCCACATTTGAGTGATGGCTTCTGGAAGTCGATAAAGAGAGCCGAAAAGTTAATACAACAACGATTTGAACGTGCCAACTCATGGCGTGATATGGGCTCGTTTTCGGATCGTCGACGGAAAACGGCAGTAGGTTAACTTCATTCAATGTCTTGAACCGCAGCAGACAGTACACCCTCACCCGAATCGGATTTCGTCATGGAATCGATACCATATGGTGCTCCGGTGCTGGTGCTGGCAAGGAAAATCCATCGCATTTTCTTTTACCTAGCGCCCGTTAAAATATGCAGCAAAGGAAAACTCGGCGACGACCATGCTAAACCGGCCGTACCGTGAACGAAAGCCAAGACAAACTGGATATTAATTGATTATGATAGTCCGATAAACTTCTCCGCAGGGGCGTGTGTTTGAATGTGTGTGGGGGGGTTAGGTTTCTTTCGGATGGATTTCCTTTCTACCCATTTTCCCTCGCCTCGTTGTGTCACAACCGGCGAGGACGAGCGAATTAATGCGCACCGGGAGGGAAAAGTGACGGTGGTTAATAGATTGAAAAATAGCAGAAACGGCTCCTTGTCACGAAACGACACGCGTCATGCGGCGAGGAAAAAGCATTTCCAGCACGCTCAAGGTACGAGGGTAAAAGACTTTGACGGTTGAGAAATTCCAGGAATGGTGAAGGTGATCTGTCTGGCAAAAACCACCCACCACCAAGCACCATCTTCGTGCTAGCAGATAGACGACGAAAGCCATTCCACCAAACAGTGACTAAGCAGGAAAGTGGATTAAGAAGCCGGGGCTAGCAACAAAAAAAGGAATGGTATTTTCTTAAGGCTTACGTAAATTAAGGAAGCAGGTCGGGGTCCATGCGTGACGCCTTGAAAGAGCGATAAAAGTGTAACATCACCACGGAATGGTCCCGGAACAGGTGAATCGCTATTGGGTGGGTATTGATTTTTTGTTAAGAAGGATAGGCAAATTTATGTTTTTCTTTTCCTATTTTTCTATTATCGAGTGAGTCTTTCATTAGTTCATGCTAATCACCAAAACGATTGGCATTACATGGAAAGCTTCTTCTACAGTTTTGACAATGTGTTACATTGTACAATAATGAGAAAATCGTTACAATATTACTTCTTGCAATTTGAATATTAATTAGTTTTACTCGACCAATCACAGAAGGATGACATTTAAAAGCGAAAATTAAATAAAAGAATCATCTTCATGTCACTATTGGCCATAACATGAAATAATAATCTTTTAATAGTATACTTTCAGGCGTTTCTGACCAATCTTTCAGATTGCAAAGTATTGCCCTAAGATTTGTATTTTCTGGAGCAATACTATTTAGTGTAGGAGTTTAGGACGATTTTTATTCTCTTCTGTCCTGTCAAACTGGAAAAGAAGGTTATAAAAACAATTTAAAGCTGTTTTAAGCCATTGTTTCTAAGTAAACATAACCACATACTACAGCCAGATAAGAATTAGAAATTTAGAGGCAAAAAATTTAATCGTTCATATTGTCGAATTATGAAACTCAAGGCACAACCTCGCGAGTGCCTGTTGAATAAGAAAATCACGCATTTCTCTGTGAAGATGGAATGGATTTTTTTTATTCAATAGAGACGGCCTTGCCACATTGTGAAGTTCGAATAGAAATTTGTGGTATAATGATTTGTAGAAAGATTTCAGTGTTCAACAAATATGTTTGAAATATCAAAATATAAATAATATTGGTTATTGCATACCTTGAGGCGTAAAAGCAAATAAACGATGTGCCAAATGTAAGCGTTTTTTTGTACATTTCTAACCTATATAAACAACTCAATTCCCTATTTTTATTGATCTGAAATGTTAAATAATTTTCAATAATGCTTAAACGCAACATGTATATCCTTTTGCAGAGTTACGCTCTAATCTACCTCATTCCGATCAATAAACTATTCCCATCCGAAATCTCTGTTTCACTTAAACGATTCGATTGCTACACTGCCTCCCCACGATGCTTCCCATGATTTCCTTTCCTTCCCTCACGCTATCCAAAACGATTCATTCTGCTTCTTCATTGCTGCCTCCGTCAATACCATTGCATTGCGCGAGATTAATGAAAAATTCATCACCACAAAGCCGGCTGAAAATATAAATGACTTTCATCCGCTACACCACCGTTGACATTTGCCGGATCCTAACCTTTCCGGTCCGCAAACGATGCCGCTCCGACCTTTGCCGCGTCGAGCAGAACGTGGCAAGCGTGCGAGGGTAAATCTCATAAATTTTAAAATCAAAATTATTAAAAGATTACATTAGAAGATTTATTGGGTTATTTCACTTATTTATGAACGAACGCGGCCGGCTTATCGCTGGTGAAATCTATCGTTATCGCAACCAATCGTTTTTTGCTCATCCCGGACGGTCGTTTGTTTCTTGAGCCAGCGTAAAAGGAAAGCGCTGTTAAAATAGGCGAAAGAAACAAAACGAAAACACAAAAAGTAACTAAACCACCAAACGCTTGTTGCTGTTGAAATTGCCATCATCGGTTTTTGGGATGGATTTTGATTTTGGATAGCGAAAAAAAAAAACAACACGCAGTTGCAGAAAGGAAAAACAGTACTGCTTCTTCGGAAAATTCCACATAGCGTTCGGCAGGGGTGGAAAGCAAAAAGGGACAGCAAAAAAAAAAACAGCTCGTTCGGTATGCGGGCGTTGAAGTCGATCGATTCGTATAACACACACAATAGGAATGTTCCGTGGTGATGGAAAGTATTCTTCGCCTTTGTTTCATAAATAATTGATTGTTTATCTTTCCGACTTTTCGATTCGTGTAGTACGGTCGTATTGTTTTCCTTCTGCTTTCCACCGCACAGCCCCTTTTTTGCTCCCCCACGGTAACGCACTTGATAACGGAACCCGGAAGCCGGAAAAAAGGTGGTTAGCAAAACAGGGAAAATGTAATTTGTTTGTAGATTTACTTAACCTTCAACTTTCACCTCTCGCTCTACACTTCTCGCCCGGCGCACGGACCGGAAATACCAATAAACGCTAGCGCAATGAAAATAAATAAACTTGGCCCGGAAGTACGTTCGATTGTTCGTTGGCCCCATTAAGAGCTCATCCTCCATGGTGCGCAAGCGGCGTACATACGCTCATTACGGTGATCCAATCGATTAGGAAGAAAAATGACCGACAGACCGTGCTTTTTCTAACGATTGAAAGAAGCAATTTGTGCGACATCAAGTGTTGCGCTATCGTCGATACATCAAGTCGTAATGAAATTGATTGTAATTAATGAAAATATATGATGGTACGGTGAACACAAAACAAAAACATTGTAGGACGTACCGGAATGATTGATATAGGAACGAAATTCTACCCATTTATTCTGTATGCCTTTTTTGGTTGTAGAAAACAAGTGATTTTTTTTTGTAATCGTTTCGTTAATTTCAATAGGTGTTCGGCCTGGCCGTCAGCACGAAACACAAAAAAAAAATCAATAGAAACATAAAAAATAACACAAAGTTTCAAACTATGTGTTCATAATCCCAATCAAAGATCGTCAAACATAAATTTAAAGTCCCCATAACCAATGAAATTATTAAGATAAGAATATTATACAATTCTTGACATAAACAAAACGATAAAACCAACATTTTTCTTAGTGAAACAATTTATAGATCAAAAAAAGAAGAAACGAATACATTAACCAGTCAATAAAGAGTTGATGAATAATTATTTCAAAAGCAAGACGCATAATAATCACATAATCTATAAAATATAAAGAGGAAAAAGAAATAAATAATACACGATATAAAATTTCAAAACTGGTAATGAAACCCACCATGAAACGAGTATAATATTAGCAAAATACGGTAGATGTAAATCAAAGAGAGCAAAACAATAAAATAATCCGACAATTTAGTGACGTAATCATAACAAAAGTCAGTTTTACATGAAAACAAATGATAAAGATTGTTGTTTAAATTAAAGAATGCCTATTGATATTCATCAACATACAATGAATATGTTTTGTATAGAGAAGTTTTCAAATTTAAAAATAGATATAAGTAATTAATATGCAAATGATATGCTATGATCACTCATAGTGAGGATTTCTTATTAAATTTAAAAGACATAAAGAGACATAGACATAAAAGAATGGCGACGCTAGTAAGCGATTGAATTCAAAAAATTTCATCATATGTATTATTAAGTAGGATAACACACATAAAATTTTTCATATTCAATAAAAATAAGATTTTTTTTTTGCAAAATAACTTTGAACAATAACGAATAGAAATCATAAAATCAGAGCAAATGACCAGGTTGAGTCGACAATAAGTATACATTAAGCAAGTAAATTGTAAAGACATTTTAATAATAGCACAACAGATGCGTTAGTTACAATGTTTTATTGATTAAAAAAGTAAATATTACAACTGTTGATTATTAGCCTAGCAAAATTATAAAGTAAATAAAACTTATGCCAGTCGCCCGCCATATAAAGCACATCGTGGAGTAACACCATAAACTACTATTCACTAATAGACTAATAGCTAATGTGCATAAAACCATAACCTAGCTGACTAGCGAATGATCTACCATGGAAACTACTCTCAACCCTGCCGGTCAAGGAAAACACAGTGAAAGTGAATAGCAAAAAAAAAAAAAAAGAAACTTGCTTAAGCTTTAATAACCGCAAAGATTAACTCCGGTCAGAAAGGATTGTGAGGACGGTAAAACGGATAAAAACGCAACTTAAAAGCCATGTGCATTAGGAGAACGCCCGTCTAGAGACGTTGCAGCCCGTGCCGTTAGTTGGCCTGGGAACAGATTGGACCGCTCGGTACAGCGATTTACGTACAGCGGTAAACAATATGGATGGCTCTCGGATGCAGTTTTTCCCCGTGCTTACTCACTTAATACCCAACCTCAAATGCGGGTCAGTGAAGTTAAGCTAAGAGTGCACAGCGGGACAGAGCGGGAAGCATGCAAACATGCGAGCTTGAACAATCATGAGTGATGCTGTTGCTTTTTTTTTGCTATGGCAAACTACTCACTAGCCCAAAAAAAGGGATTCCAGTACTTTGTTTCCTTCCCAGCTTCCTGGCGATGTTGGGGATCCCAGAGTGTCTGGTTGCTCGGACCAGACGATGAATATGAATGGTCGAGTAAAACGACCGGCGTGCAATAAAAAGATTAAACTTTCGTTTTAGCTCATCCTTGGAGCGGTCGTCGGATGGTTGTGGAAAGTGTAGTGTTTGGGTGGATTTAGACCAACGTCACCGGCTCGTTAGCCATTTTTCGAGGTTTATTTTACCAAGTCACCTTTGACCGTTTTGGAGGATAGAGAAAGAGCGAGAGAAAAAGGAACAGAACTATTCCAGACAACGTTATGCCTCCCATATTTCCACACCCATTCGGAAAAGGTAAATTGGCTAATATTTTTGTAACACTCCGGACCAACGTGGAGGACAGCAGCATGGTGGCTGCGTTAATCGTTTTTCCGTCCCACGTTCCAGTAGCGAGCGATTTTCCCGGTAGACGAACGATAGCACAGCCTTACATCTTTCCCATTACGCCTTCAACACTTTCTCCGCAAAGCAAAATGTGTTTTCTGGCTGTTCAAAATTCATTGCACTTCTTGCTATTAAAGCAATAGACAGAGAGAGAGAAAAGGCAACACCAAAGCGCTTTTAAAATACAGTGCGCAAGCAGGAATGGTTTCCGGGGTGCGAGAAAAAGGGGAGATTTTTCTTTCCCGAAACTCATGTTACTCCCGGAAAAGCAGGAAAGGGCTTAAAATTTGAACTTTTAACGGCATCATTTTCCAGCTTTACACTCCCGTCGTTATTACGGTCCAAAAGGTGGATGATAACTCATTTCATAAATGTTCCGCTTGTTCAACATCGTCTTTTCGCGCGCGCACACACACACTCATTCTCCACCCCGGGTCACCCGAAAAGCGGGGGGCGTTAATGATTTTCCGGGTTGCCGTTAGTGTTTCCGCTGTCGTCGCGATTAAACGTGCCACGGTGGAACGGTAAGAGGTATGGTGTTTGGGAGGTTTTTTTCTTTCTTCTTTTACTCAACATAAACATAAGGAGATAAGCTCAAATGGCTGCGGAATCTGGCAGCTGCTGGAAATGGGCAAAAGGGATTGGGAAGTTGTTTCGACGGTTGGCGTTTTGGCCAAGACAGCATCACGCATCATAAAAGCAGCCAATTAGTTAAATCATGTGTGCAAACGGGCGCGTTGATGTAGTCGAGGGCACAGTTTAGCTGTCAGGTTGTGAATGAGTGAATGAGTGATGAAGTTCGAAACAGCTGGCACTTTCTGGTACCATGTTGTTAGCACTTGATCGGTAAACAAGTTGACCTTCTTTTTCGTCACTTACCTGTCGTAGTAGTAATCCCTGTAAGAGAGATAAAAAACTGGATTAGAATTGGTTTTATGAGAAACTGGACGAACTGGAAATGAACTCAATTAAATAAGGAAAAATAATTCCAATGATCAAAGTTAATATAAACAACTCAAATAAGAGAGAAACAAGATAGTTTCGCTATAATACGCTACCCTATATGCTGGGGATTAATACTTATTACCTTGAATACGTTGCATAGAATTTTATAAGAAATATTATTCTGTACAACAGTATGCTTACTGAGTGATAATTATTTTATATCTGATCAGTATCAAACACTCAAGTTTGCTCACTCAAACTGTGTGCATCCTTAAACGATCCGCAGAAATTTGCGCATCGGTCACTCTGTATTGGGGCTGATATAAATGAAAAATATCTTTAACCCTCTAGTTCCCAAGTTTTTATTTTGCGTGCAAAAACTGCTTTAACTAGTTTTTGTGGAGAGAAAACTGAAAACATATCCTCAGTTCTTAACAGTAATGAAACCTTTATTAATACGTAAAAACCTTAATACGTAAAATAATAAAACCTGCCTCAAGGCGATATTGAGCATCTTGGGGCTAAAACAATTATATTCGTATTTCAATTTTTTGACGCCTAGTTTTTTGGATGTATAATAATAATGAAACTTTTAGATAAATTCTTGGAAAAAACTCATACCAAAAACAAATAAGAAGTCGTTATCAACTTACTTCTTCTTCTTCTTCTTTCTTGGCCTAACGACCTCTTGGTCATGCCTGCCATTTCTGGCTTACTAGACTTATTGTTACCGCATAGTTGGATAGTCAGTCCTCACGATGAGGGAACGGCCCAGATGAGACTTGAACCCCGGTCCTGCCGTGTGAAGACCGGCGCCGCTGTCGCAGTACCACCGGGCCGCCTAATTTTATTACTGTTGAGTACTTCAAAAAGCATGGAAAATCAAATTGCGTAAGTGGCGCCCGTTCTCGAAATAGTTTTTTTGTACTATTTTCCCAAAACTTCAACTTTGAACCGCTGTCACGTTTTACAAAAAGCAGTAAAAAATCAACCAAGGTGTTTTTATGAAAGAAAGGAGTGTTTCGATGTGGCTATTTGATTGGGAGCTACAAAAACCTGTATTTTACTCATTTTGTATCTATTTTTCTAAAATTCGCCTAAAGGCGGGGTTGAGAACTGGAAGTTTAACATGTTAACTTGAGCTAGATATATCGACTTCAGTTATCAAACCAATTTATCGATGAAATAGTTTTACCTTACCGGCTCAGTCTTAAAATCAAAATAAGGAATGTAGATAAAAATATGGTGTAGACTATTGTAGACTATATGGTGTAGACAAGAATTCTTGAGTACTATCGATCCTATACTATCGATAGTGTGAAGTTCATTTGAAATCAAAGAAACTAAAGAATTACAGTAAATATTTTCTTCCATTCTGTTTAATTTCTAGACTAATTTTTAAAGATCGTTTGGGTTTCAATAAAAATCATTTTTGGTTAAGTTAAAGACAAGTGAAACGTAATAGTGATTTCAATTTCCATTACTTTGCTGTTACAGTGACGAGTAAAACAGTTAAACTACTCTAACGTTCGTTTTAGAAAATTAGGTGTTAATATTAGTAATTCATTCTGAGCAATATTTAAAGCATTCTATTTACATCCATTCTACTTAATTTAGTGTAGATTTAAGATAATTTGTTTTTATAATGGATTTATTTTACAAAAATGTGTCAAACCTAACAAATTGCTATGTTTTAATCTAATATAAATATTAACAATTAATTTGACAGGATTAACTAATCTTAAAAACATTTATATTTAAGGTTTACTTCCTCACTTACCAATCATTTCCGGTTTTCGACTTGTTTTGCCGTTTCCGACCGGTTTGATGTGGTTTCGGTTCCGCCACCATATTCACATCTGTAAGAAAGTTGCGAGAACAAAACACAAACGGTGTAATAATCAGTAAAGGTAAAGGAAACCATCGCAACAGGGTCAAAACACGAGATCGGCACTAGGAATGTTAATGAGGGCAACGTCAATGTGATACGATGCGCCAGCATGTGCTAGACGTGCGACATTTTTGGGAGGTTAATTTTAGTGTTCCCACCACGGCTCGCTGCATTCTCGGGACATCCCGTAACTCCAACCATTCTTCTCTCCTGGCTCACCTCTCCTTGGCTGGCAGCCATCTGTACCTGCCAGCTGATGACGTTTTTGTGGGCAAAGTTATGAACCAACCACTCCCAACGTATTCCGCCCCATCGCTAGGACGCAAACCGGCAGGAGATGGCACCATGTATGGGTCGGAGCGTCCGGATAGTTCACTAACAAGCGCGTTTTTGCTAATTATAATTAGTTCAATTGTCATGCTCGCGTCATTTCGCAAACAATGAGCAAAAGGGTGCCGGCCGCTGGTGTGCGCCACACGATTCATGTTGGTGTATGTGGTGTAGCAAGCATGTGTGGAACAGATTTTTCTCTACTTGTGCACGGCTCTCGCTCTCTCAACGCTTACATATAATAATTTCCGATGAACATTGACGCGTTGATTCTGCGAATTACTATCCCACCGGGGGAGAGATATGTTTCGAGCATTAGTATCGCTTCTAAATACTGGTCTCTAAACCACTGCGACCAACGATGTCACCACGCTACATGAAATATAAATTTCCCACACACATACACGATCGTAACAACTATTTTTATCAAGCACCTTATGCGTGGCCTTCCGATCACGATCGCTTACTGGTCACTTTATTAATGTCAGTCTCTCTGTTCTGCATAAGGAAACCCGTCAGTGAGAAGCAACCACCCATTTACGACAAGCAAAACAATTGTTGTAGTATGGAAAGGTTAGATCTGGTGCAGACGGTAGGCGAGATTAAACAAAAAATCACCACAGCAAACCAGATCAGCGTGGTTGGCTGTGTTGTTGGACGCGGTTTTTAAATCACGTGCCGACATGATGATGGGTGGCGTGTGTGCGTGTGCCATCGGCCGCCAGTCTGTGGCCGGTCGCGTTTTCTTAGAAACATAACGCTCGCAACATGCGACAGTAAGCGTACGCGTTCTTTGAAAGGGAGATGGCAAACATGTCTGTAAGGAGATTAAACATAGCATCGGATGTTTGATCGT
This sequence comes from Anopheles maculatus, assembly GCA_002091835.1. Taxonomy (NCBI): domain Eukaryota; kingdom Metazoa; phylum Arthropoda; class Insecta; order Diptera; family Culicidae; genus Anopheles; species Anopheles maculatus. The sequence continues at coordinate 65,471 of KZ062663.1, forward strand.
GATTAAGGGTGTCTATTTTGAGAGGATTTAGACGATCATGATGATAAGCAAAAGTAGATAAATTTATCTAAGCGAAGGAAGAAATACCATGTGGTTGTAGTTGCTCCAAATAGATTTATTGTACGATTGTTCGTTCTAGAGGCCTAATGAGGCTGTTCCCGAAAATTTTTAAAAGCAATTCGTTGTTAAGGTTTTTTAAAGTTATTTTGACTACTATTACTTAGTCTCATTAATGTATAGTGGCCTTTTATATTTTTGTTTATTTGAACCATATAGCCTAGACGCCAAATTCAAGTAAATTCTTCTGAACGAGAATTGTTTATAGTTTATTCAAATCATATTGCTTTTTGCTTAAACCCGTTAAAAAGATTATTGTAATTGTCTTGAACAGCAAACAGTTTGCTGTTCAACATCGCTCTGGAAGGTGTCATACGAAGCGCGGGCTTCGACATCCGGGGCACGATTTTTACCCGGTCTCTCCAATTCCTTGGCTTCGCGGATGACATCGATATCATCGGGCGAACATCTGTGGCGGTGTGCGAAGCGTACACCCGACTAAAATGCGACTCCGATAGGATTGGATTGAGGATCAATGCGACGAAGACAAAATACCTGATTGCCGGAGGCTCTGACCGTGATAGAGCACGACTCGGAAGCAGAGTTGACGGCGACGATCTCGAGGTAGTAGAAGAGTTTTGCTACCTTGGCACGATCGTAACTTCGGACAACAACGTAAGCAGCGTAATCTGAAGGCAATGCGTTCAGGGGAATCGTGCCTACTACGGACTCCACAAACTCCTGAGATCCAGAAGACTCCAACAACGCACGAAATGCGCCATATATTGCACACTGATACGGCCGGTAGTCCTCTACGGGCACGAGTCCTGGACTATGCTGGCGGAGGACGCCAATGCACTCGCCATTTTCGAACGGCGGGTGCTACGGACTATCTTTGGCGGTGTGTGCGAGCAGGGCGTATGGAGAAGGAGAATGAACCACGTAGCTCGTGACTGAGCTGTTTGACGATGCAGACATCCTGACGGTTGTCAAAGCCGGGAGGATACGCTGGTTGGGCCACGTGATGAGGATGCCGGATTCATGCCCTGCCAGGAAAGTGCTCATCAACGACCCGTTCGGCACGAGACGCAGAGGAGTACTGCGAGCTCGCTGGCTGGATCAAGTGGAGTCTGACCTGAGGGATATCGGATGCAGCCGGGGATGGAGGAGTGCAGCCATGGACCTAGTTTCCTGGAAACGGATTGGACACCAGGCCATGTCTATTAGACGTGCTTCCTAGCAGGCAGCCACAAAAGAAGAAGAAGAGAATTGTCTTGAAAACGCTGTTTAACGTAGGTTCAAGGAAAATGGTAATGTTTGACATTTCATTCCTATAGGATTTTAGAGCGATTTTATGACGTCAATGACCAGCTCTATGAGCTGTACGGTGATCTCACCATCGTGCAGCGAATTAGGCTCGGCAGGCTCCGGTGGGTTGGTCATGTCATGAGAATGGCACTGGACGACCCAGCCCGTAAAGTCCTTTTAGGCCGTCCACATTGACCGAGGGGAGTGATGGCGTTGATGCATCCGCCAGAACGACCGGGATACTTGATTGGCAGACGACGGCGCTAGACCGTGAGCGGTATCGTGGATTGTTGCAGCAGGCCAACACCGCGAAGCGGTTGTAGCGCCTGACAAGTAAGTAAATAAGTTAAGTAAGTTTATTTAGACGTCAAAGTCTGACGGCTTGGTTATTAAAATGGACAAGATAAAAGCAATTGTTTAACAATTGATAAAAGCAAGATGTTAAGCAGAGCTCTGCCAGAGGATTTTTAACCACCATTCTGTAGCAAAGATGAAGTAACAGCTGTTTGTATAGTTCCAAGAAAAAACGAAAAAATACGAAGAATTATATGTTAGACTGCTGTGGCTATGAATATTTCTTGGATTTAGGATTCAAGGCATATTAAAAACACTACAATATCTACCTTATTTTCATTACCCAGTTCTTCAAGAATTTGATTGCTTTTTAAAAATCTATTCTTGATATTTGAACAACACAACAAATCTTCAAACGAGGTCGTAGATTCATACCTAGAACTCAATATCAAAGGAATACTTTTAACGAATTTTTCATGTTTGAGAACACATTCACCACTTAATCATTTTTTTACGATTGTTTGTTTTCTTCCTGCCCAGCGCTCTGTTGCTTTCCCATTGCTACACCATCGAAAGTGTTTCATTTCCCGCCTGACTCATCATCAACACCTTCAGGTGGCTATAATTTTCCACCTGTCAATCATACTCATGTTGCAAGCGAATCACCCGAAGTCCACGCACCGCGTACAGCTCTTTTACTGTCGGCAATAAACGGTCGAGAAGCGTTATGTAAGCACATTACGAACCCGCTCTCACAACACAAACATTGGCCCTCGTTTCTCATCCATTTCGCGTTGCCCGATGATGCCATCACAACGGTTGGGTGTTTGAAGAAGAAGGGCGCAAACGATGGATGCAAGGCCATGCGATACCGATCATCTTCCCACTTACCGTGATGATCTGGCATCTGGTCTGGTGACACTTTAAAATTAGAACATTTCCATCTCCGTGCCGTCCCGTCAATGTACACGTCATAAATTACCTTCCGCCGCTGGACACGCCGGTCTTGGCTGCGATTCGATACGATACCCAGCCGGCTCGATCGGTCTGAAGATGAATTTAATTGCTTGATAATTTTATCCGTTTCGGACAGTTTGGATGGGTTTGCCCATTTTCCGCTCCCGTCAGCAATTTGGAGTGAGTTGGATTGAGAGACTGCAAATGTTGCAATTTTATGACACGACGATAAAGTGCAACTTCAGCTTGATCGTGGCAGACACATAATTTGTAAACCCTGAGTATAGTTTTACTTTTTTTCATTTGCATTTGCTCATCAGGGAAATTTTATTTGCTTTCCAACTTATAATATTAAAAAACCCACAGGATAAACGTTCTTTTGGCACTAACAACACCATGATGCAAACTTCAACTGGGGTTACCTTTTTAATGACAAAACAGCTAATCACAGCGCAACGCGCTGCATGCTTTTTCGGTTTACTACCGACCAACATCAGCTGGCAAATATGCGGACGCGGATAAAATCACCATGATCGGTGTGAACAGCTGCGAATGTAAATGCTGTTTTGTGGTATTTAATTTTATTGCAACAATGTCCTGTCGCCCGCGTTGATTTATACTAAACGAACGCGTTCGGATTTGGACAGCTGTTTGAAATGCGCTAATCAAGCAAGTTGCACTATTATTAGTTTGCAAACCATAATGCAAAAGCCCTATAAATAAATGTATTATAATCGAAATGGTGCTACGAGAGCAGTCGGACGTTGAAGCTATCTTGATAACAAACTTCACCTCATATCGTTCGTTTTGTACAAACAACTGACATATATTCCACTCTCATGTGGCCGTCCTACAAACGTCATAAATTAAAAGAAACAAATGACCAGGAAGGAAGAACTTATTTGTCGTTTGTGCACGGATATTCAACTCATTCCAGTTCCAGCCGGTTTCTCATTTCGACAGAGCACAAACAGCACGAAACGCAACCATTGTGGAAATTACCGAAAACATGCCAACTTTAGCAAGGATCGTTCGCTTCCCGTACACATCCCTAGCAGCGGTTGTCGCAACGCCAAGGACAAGGAAAGGGTTAGCAAGAAGTAGGCTGAAGCCACACTGAGCGTCACAGTCATGGCACGCACTTTCGGTCGGTCTCTAGCGCGTTCCCTCGATCACGGCATTAGTTTGTCCATTTGATGGAGAAGAAAATAATTTATGTATGACATGACAGCGAAAGTTTTCCAGTTTTTATCATTTTTCCAGCCATGATTGATGATGGTGGTATAGGGCCGCCGGCACTCTCTATGGTGAGTGTGTGTGTATGATGTGTGTTTCGGTGATGGTTGCAACAATCATGACATGATGTATCCATTTTTAGTTGGTCCAATTTTCCTAACCAATCGTATTGTTTGCTGAATGGATTTTGGTGCTTGTACAATGAAAGCTTTGCTATTTTTCTTTTTCTAAATTTATGATTGAATTGTAGCAAGCGTACTTAATTGTATTTCCCTGCAGAGGGCGTATCGCGTAAATGACAGATGACGTATCACGACCTTCACTTTTAATCATTTGTTAGGTTTCAGTAGTTTTTCTTTTCAATACTAGACTTTGACGTGTAACTTATCATTTAAGGTTTGTTTTCGTTAGCTCTTAAATTATTATTTTCAACACTAAACGATTTGCATTTGCATATTTTTAATTACAGCTGCCAGAATTTAATTTGACAGATGTCAAATAAGAACCTTTTTGATTTTCCTCTACATGACACACAACTTCCAATTACATCAATCAAAATGTATTCTTTTACCAAGGATCATATAACATTTAAGTAGTTATTTTATGCCAAACAATTTTAGCATTACTTACCCAAAGTTTGGCTCAGCACCGTTCGACCATCCTCCCCATGGCAGGCGTTCCTCGCATCGAACGGATTTGTAAACTGCACAAATGCGTATCCTTTATGCATGGAAATTCCTGCGTAAAAGAGAGAACAAAAGCAGAATTTAAAAAAACTCTATTTAAGCAATGTACTCCAATAAACGCACTAGATTATGATAATGTGATAAAGAAGAAATAAAACACCAATTACGGCTTAATTTAAAGTGCTGCGTCCGGAGCAAGTCCGGAAGGATGAGAATACAATCGCTCATGCAACGCACTCATCTCTTGTCATGATTTGTTTCCCACAGGAAATGATTGCTCAACACCGTGATAATTTTTGTTTTTTTGCTACTCTTCAACAATATTTTGTATTCTGTTTTCATCACCGCTTTACACACATTTTACATGCCCGGACCATGGAAATCCTTCGCTCCATCACGCACAACAGTGATACCGTTGATGAATGGCTTAAATTGAGCAATGGAAAATGGCTCTCTTGCTCGTGTGTGTGTGCGTGTGGCTCGTAAAAAACGGACACAGTATGCAACTTGTAAAAAGAATACACCACCTGGGAAGGTGTTACAGAGAAAAATCCATCCAACTACCCGAACAGCCGTGAAAAGTGCCGGATGATTGCTGTTCGGCCACGCGGGAAAGTGATACATTTTTCAGTACACACACTCACACTCGTGTGCTGGTTTCGGAGCATTCTGGACGCTTGCTGGTTGAGCGCTGTCCAGGAATCGGAATTGTAGCTAGAAACGAACAAAAAATCGCCCAATTTCATCGACTGAATAATTCACGCATGCATGGACAGAAATAGAGAAAGGATTATCTGGCGCTCGGGTTCTTTTCCAACGCAAATGCTGCTCGTATCGATATGCATGGTATGGTTGGACGCTACAAAAGCATTCCTGTGTTTGAGAACTTGGATCGGAATGATGGTTGGTTGAAGTTGGCGGTCAAGGTGAAAAATCTCAGCTCCGAACATTCGTTTAGCAAGTGCAACAAAAGACAGTAAGAAAGATTTAGAGCAAATTGAAGAGTATGACATTGATTCTAATAATGAAGTTTGGAATTAATATTAATAATATTAATATGTCTAATTGATACTGATCGATGTATGAAAAAAAATTATGCGAAATTCGAGTTGAATAGCGATAACGAATAGATTGTAAATTTGATAGATTTTTTATCTGAAGATGTTAAATAATAGCTTAAAGAGCTGTTTCTATTTAACGTTTTAATTGTTTTAAAAACATTCCTGTAATCTTGAGAATATATGTAAATTTGTTCCAGCTAAAACACAAACAATGTAACACAAACGAATAATAAATTGATATGAACTCTTATAGTTAAGTTTAAGGAAAGCCCACTGTTGTACAAAAAGTTCTCTTTTTATTCACTGAGTTTATGGTAGGGCATGAGTCCATGATGAGGATGCCGGACTCATGCCCTGCCAGGAAGGTACTCGTCAGCGACCCGTTCGGCACGAGGCGCAGAGGAGCATAGCGAGCTCGTTGGCTGGATCAAGTGGAGTCAGACCTGAGGGATATCGGATGCAGCCGGGGGTGGAGGAGTGCAGCCATGGACCGAGTTTCCTGGAAACTGATTGGACGCCAGGCCATGTCTACAAGACGTGCTCCGTAGGAGCAGGCCAGGAAAGAAGAAGAAGAAGAAGAAGCGATAACGAATTGATTGTAAATTTTAAAGACTTTATATTTGAAAATGTTAACTGTTAGTTTAAAGGGCAGCTAGTATTTATCATTTCTAAGTAATTTCGTTTGTAAAACATTCCTGTAATCTTGAGACTTTATGTTAATTTGTTCCAACTAAAACGCAAACAAATAATAAATTAATATGAGCTTTTATGCTTAAGTATAGTTTCTCACAAGAATTAATGGGATGTTTTTAGATTTTCAATTATCTTTCGTGTTGTTTACTTCAAATTTTCAAACAAACTCTCACAAAAACTACAGCAAAAGGTCCTTGATTGAATCATAAAAATCTAACTTAATTTCTAAAACCCTGAGTGAACATCGAAATCAGTCATATCGACGATATTTAATCAAATTAAAGTTTCAACAAGGCAGTATGAACTGCTAACCACGGTTCATCGTCACACGCATGAATATCTAGTTAATCACGGGAAAATTGGTATTTTTACATGCTTTCATTTCTCCCCAAAAACGCGCAGACTGTTCAATGATGTTCAACTAATCCCGAAGTCTAGCTCAGAAGCTAGACCATGTACACATTTCCACTCACTAGTGGTTCATTTTTTGTCTAATTCTGTTACCCCATACACGGACAAATCTCACTATCTGTACATGTGCCAGCTATAGGATTGAACGCATAAAAACGCACACACACAAACAAAAATGAAATAAAAACTCGCTCAATCCAAATCAGAAAAAAGGGATTTTACGAGAGACAACGATGCACGCGCTTCGTTCGAACACCATGCGAACGAACTATTGATGGCGGAGCATGGAATTATTTCGAACGCTCGAGGCTGACGGTTTTTCGTTCGTTAAGAGGGAATTGTTTTACATCCATCCATCCAATCCAATCCATTCATTGGGCCAGCACTGGAGAGTGGTTCTTCCCCGAGGGCTTTGTACCTTTAGGCTGAGGATGATCGGAAAATTGTAATCTGCCCGACCAGACGGATGTGTCCGGTTCGATTTCGAGATTTTTTTTTTTTGCCCTTTTCATGCATTAGCGGATCTGATGCATTTTTTATGGGTAAGGTAAAACTGTGCAGCAAAGGATTTGGGTGCCTGTTAGGTTGCTTATTTAGCTAAGCAAGATGGCAGAATTCTTTTATCCGTCTACGTGCTGCTTCGTTAGATGAGATTTATTTACCATTGTGCCCGGGTTGGTGGTGCTGTGTCCGGCAGTGCGCTGCGTCAATGATAATGACGCAATCAGTGGAGACACGCTACAGAACTTCACGTGCAGAAAAAGGTCGCTCGCTCTCTCTGTCATCGTTTTGCAGAGTCCGAATGTGATGAATCGGTAAAACTAACGAGCAACAATTTGGCGGTTTCTTTGTCTGCAAATGGCGTCGCATTGCAGGCGCAAAACAGCAATCAAAATAGTGCCGGAACACTACGCCGGTAAACAAACCGAGGCAAACGTCAACACCACCAGCAAGCACCGTAGGTTGAATGATATTAAAAATTGATAAAACTTGTAAAACTGTGCTGCGCTACGCAGTGCAATCATCCTTGCTTATTTTCAAATTTCAACCACACACACACACATACACAAGAGTCTAACGCCATGGAAGCATGAAATTAGCGAAAGAAGTTTCAGGGTGTTTTTCTTTTCGCAACAAACTGCACCTGCAAACGGAAACGTACGTCGCTCGTACCGGTGAAACACCATGACCGGCAGCGTCCGTAATGATCGTGATTTCCGGACGTAAAGATTCTTTTTTTTTTGCTCACGGCTCACCACACGGCTAGAGTACGTTGGTCTTTTGGCAAACAAAAAGAAAGAAAAATGCAGCCAAAAACTCGCTTCAAACAGGGTGCAGAGTTGAACTGTACTAATCGTGCCACATTCGTGCGTTCGATGGACTGCAACATTAACTTCCTCCATGTTTTCCACCTGATTCGACTGGGTTGGGAGTCAGAGAAATATACAGTGTGCAAGCGTAATACCATCAAGGAAAATGAAAGAAAAACGCGAAAAATGAAAAGTTTGCTCCCTACAACACGACGACGGTTGGTTGGGTAAAGAAACGGCAAGGAAAGTTTCTAATTAAAAGCATGCAATAAACTTTTATTTACAATCGTCCGGGTGGAAATGGGAAGAGGGAATTCGACCTGCTGTCGAATATACTGTCGATGGAGGAAACTGGGGGCCGGCAACAACGGCAATGAAGTGGAAATTGCATTGCCATTTCCGCAGCATTGTGCATGACAGTTTGACAAGGTGTGAATTCACCTGCGAGTGAGGTTGTGACCGTTAATGTAGCAGCAGGAGCATTAGCAGCTATTTAGTAAGCTTTGAAACGGATTGCATACTGTCAGGGGTAGTATACAAAAGCTGTGCGTGTGTAGAAGTGGTTTCCCAAATTAATGATACTGCAATGGTGTAGTAAAGTAGACCGTGAGGAGTTAATCGAAAGCATGAAGTAAGGATATTTTTGTTGATTCTAGCCAAGAGATATTCTGTTATACTTTACGGAGAGTTTAATTAGCAACATTAAATACAATTTCACTGTATAAAGAAAGACAAGAAGCAATTTAAATTAAAATAAAATCATAAGGACCATGTATTTATCTGTATTTCCTCAAAAAATAGTACTTTTTTATTATTTCATGTATTTTTCTCATTACAACTAACTTACATACTTATCAGGCGCTACAACCGCTTCGCGGTCTTGGCCTGCTGCAACAATCCTCGATACCGCTAACGGTCTAGCGCCGTCGTCTGCCAATCCATTATCCCGGTCGTTTTGGCGGACGCATCAACGCCATCACTCCATCTCAGTTTGGACCTACCACGCCTCTTCTGTTCATGTGGACGGCCTAAAAGGACTTTACGGGCTGGGTCGTCCGGTGCCATTCTCATGACATGACCAGCCCACCGGAGCCTGGCGAGCCTAATTCGCTGCACGATGGTGAGTGCACCGTGCAGCTCGTAGAGCTCGTCTTTGTAGCGGCTCTTCCATTGTCCTTCCACACATACGGGGCCAAAAATCCTTCTGAGCATCTTCCTCTCGAACGCGGCTAAGAGGGTTTCGTCAGTTTTGGACAACGTCCATGTCTCAGAGGCGTATGTGAGTACTGGGACTATAAACGTTCTGTACAGTCCCAACCTTGCCGTAGTGACAGGTGTTTTGAGTGGAGAAGTTTCCTCAGGCTGTAGTATGACCTGTTGGTGCCACCATCATTTTGGTTTTTGCCTCGTTGATCTCCAACCCGAGGTTCAGTACCTCATGCTCGATCCTTTGGTAAGCTTCCGCTACATAGGAGAGCCTCAAACCAATGATATCTATGTCATCAGCGTATGCCAAGATCTGGAGTGACTTATAGAAGATGATCCCCGAAGTTTCCACCTCCGAGTCTCGGATGGCCCTCTCTAGCGCCAGATTGAATAGGAGGCAAGCAAGCCCGTCTCCCTGGCGCAGACCCTTGGTGGTAGCAAAGGGCCCTGAGAGTTTTCCATCCACCTTCACCTGGCATGTGATGTTGGTCATCGTCATACGTACAAGCCTGGTAAGCTTGGCCGGGATTCCAAATGAGCTCATTGCGTCGTATAGTTTTACCCTGGCTATGCTATCGTATGCGGCTTTAAAATCAATGAAGAGATGGTAGGAGTGTAGCTGCTGTTCCGCCATCTTCTCCAAGATTTGCCGCATGGTGAATATCTGGTCAGTAGTGGATTTTCCTTTCCGGAATCCTCTTTGATAGTTTCCAACTATCTCTTCAACGAATGGGACAAGTCTATCTTGTATAACTAGGGAGACGGTAGGCGGTATTCAACAACGTAATACCCCTGTAGTTGCTGCACTCTAGCCTATCTCCCTTCTTGTATATGGGGTAGATTAATACTATAATCCTTCATTAAAGAATACTTTAAATTCCATCCAAAGCAGCCTTGTTTTCTTTGTGTAGCTTTTAATCATGTGATGACTAAAAGTAAGGCTACAAAAATTATCTCACATCCCAAAATTCGATTTGGAGATGCTGTCAAACAATAACTTATTGAACTAGTAAGTCAATCTATGGTCTTTTTTTACAATCGGTTATATTTTTTTATATAAAATTCATTGAATTTTCCTCCCATATTACTACTTTTAAAAAGCCAGCAAAATCATTAAATGATAGAGCGATTTAAACTACGAAAACAAATAGAAATAAATAGATGAATTGTAATTGTAATAATTTTTGACTATTACGATGCACTATAACATATCGCATGGAATAAAAAACCACAAAAGAAAGTTAATAAACCACAAACAAACAAACATGTTAAAATACAAACACTCAAAAATTTCGAATATTTATAACAACAAAATGCTGAGTGAAAAAAATGTTTTAATATCATTCTCAATAAATTGAACTGCATTCAAAACGCAAAACAACTAGTGTTTAATGCTTAAAGTATTCCTTACACATATACAAAAAGTGATAAAAAAGACAGAAAAATATTATACAAAAAGATAGAAATAACTTTTAATTAACTGAATGTTTGTGACGTTAGTATAAAGCTAAAAGATCTCCTGATACGAGAAGAACCTAATGTATAACTGAACTCAGTTCAAAAACACTATCAGCAGACTTCATTGACATTTCTTGACATTTTCAATCGGTTCAGAAAAATAAACAACAAACCAAGGAATCATGATCAATTCGTTTGATCACTTGAGCTACTGATTTACAAATTGCGGTTAAACGGTCAACACAAAACTCCCACTTCCCAAACCCATTCACATCGACACGTCTGCCAACACTGTGCTTTGTAATTCCGTTGACAGGACATTCGTTGTTTTATTTCCGTTTTATCGAACTGCCACCACGAACGATTGAAGCGAAATAGATTTCCCATACTTTAAACGAACTTTAATAGTAGTTTGATTCTTTGACGCTTTGCTCCTTCTTTTTCACCGCCCAAAACTTCTTTTGCAGTCGATGGAAGTGCATTCAGCACCCGGAGAAGAAAAAAAAATCACATAAAGTAAGAACATTCACTGGACACACACACACAAGTCTTGCTCAGTTTTCTGCGCAGTGGAACGCAAACGGTGCAGAACACACATTCATTTGATACTGACGAACTTTGACACACAGCGAAGGAGTGTGATAGGGGGGTTGCACGAAAGGAGCTTACAATTAAGTTTCTTAAGACGATTTTCCACTTTCTTATCCACACGAGAAGTTCCGCTTCCGGCGAACGACCGTGCCCCGCCATGTCCAGCCAGCCGTTTTGGACCGTCTGGACGTCTAGAGTGGCATCGATTTGTTCTCATTTCGGTGAGAGCTCGTGAGCTTTTTTTTACCTTCACTCGTTCAACAACGATGCAACGATGGGTCCGGTCGTCTCGTTGGCAGACGACACCGTCTCGAGCCGTAGCGAAACTTTCCCCGTAATAGACTATTGTAAATTCAATTACCCCATTTGTAGTTTTTTTTTGTCGTTGCTCTTCGTACTTTTGTTCCCTTTCATTGCAGTTTGAAAAACGAATCTTGATCGATTTGTTCTGCAACTTTGAACACACTTTGTAGGCGGTGGGAGCAATCGAATAACCAATGTTCGGTTCCGAGATCAAACGCACGAATTATTGATGCGATAAATGGCTTCCAAATGGTGAGTGAGTTCGACCGGGAAAAGTGTCGGTTGACGTTTGCAGTCTCCGACGATGGTCTCCCCACCGGTTCCAGCTTCCAGTGGATGGACGCGTGATAACGCCAACGGCTGGCAAGCAAATGTTTATCGATTTTGCACCCTTGCCGATTGGATGGTTCTCTCAGGCTAATGCCCTTTGATTGGCTTGAACCTGTAGACGCATAGATTGCAGGTTCTCATATTTCCACTCACAAAACTGTACACCGAAAGCAAAATCTTTAAGACAAGTATCACTCTTCGTTGGAGTGAACTTCTCTACATGGGCCATAAAATATTAACGATAAAACAATAAAAACTGTTTCCCAAAAAACTTACCCGCCAACCGTCCGTAACGCTGGAACATGCGCTCCACATCCGTCTTCGAGCACTGAAATGTGTTCAGGTTGCCGACGAAAACTCTCGAGTTCACTGCCTGCGGGTCCTGCGAGTTGGTCTGATTGGAGAGTTTTGACATCTTCATCTTGGTGGCGTTTTTTTTGTTGCTGCTGTTGTTTAGTGCTTTAGGAACCGCCAACGGAGGCCACCCTGCAGAACAAACGAAATAAATGGAAACAATTCTTGGTTAGTGAGTCATGATCACGACACGATCGATAAAAGCAGTTTATTTCAAGCAGCCCTTTTCGGTATTCCATTTTCCCCAGTGCAACAAAACCTTGACGGCTTTACATTTATTAAATTCTTCCCCAAAATATGCTGCCTTACGCCTTGCTCGACATTCTCGAGTGTGCCCGTAAATCGTGTAAGTGATCCAGTGGCAACTGAAAAAGGACATCGCTTAAGAAACGATTAAGTAAAAGCAGTTGCTCTTTCTCGGACGAGAGAGCGAAATAAAAAAAACATCATCATCTTCTTGCTCCAATTCAGCTAAACCGTGTCTGGTCGGGACAGTTTTGTGGTGCTGACTGGAATGTGGTAGACCTGCTCCACCAGACTCCAGAAGAAACCGACACCACCTCGAAGCCTTTACGGTACGGTAACCAGAAGAACGTAAAAATGCAAACGATAACTTCTTCGTCAGCAAACGGACCACACTGTGTGCTGTGTTTGTGTCCTGGTCGGTTGCAACCGGTTCCAGCAGTCGCAGACGACTACGTTGGTCCTGCCGTAGAAGAACTTTGCCGAGGAATGCAAGGAATTAAAGTAAGAAGTAATTTATATTTGTTGCTTCATTCGCTTCACCCAGCTCGCTAAGGGTAGGATGGTTTTAATAGTTTTAATATTTCAATTTCGTTCGCTGCTGCAAGGACAGGGACGGCTCCCTGTGCGATTGTTGGCAGACGAAGAAAAAGCTCCAGCTTTAGGACAAAACGAACCGGTTCGGTTGGTTTCGAGTACGTCAGGATCACTTTCCATTCATATGACGCTTATGAGCTTCGCTCTCATTCGTACGGATTAGCATGCCAGCTTGTTGCATTCTTCTGCTGGTGCTCCTGGTGGCCTGCGTCTCATAACGACATCCATTGACCCTGTTCGAAACCATTCTCGTTACGTCGTACAGACAGGGGATTCAACAGATTGGACGGAATCGGTCACCTTCAATGGATTTCCCGTGTAAAATGTGAACGAAAAATCATCTTTTGTTGATGAATGTAGAGGTGGAATGAATGCGTGTAACTAACGAACCCTTTCGCCACCCTTCTTTATCCTCTAAAGCCGTAGTGTGGTTCTATTTTTAACCTTCCCGGCTGAGTACATTCAGCCGTTGCATATGATGCGTTACGCTGCACGCGAGCCGTCATTCGTGGCCTCGAGCTTCAAAGAGATCGTGGACCATTTTTTTTTTGCAGCCCGTGCGCTTACAGCTTGATCTCACATTAAACTCTGTTCATTAGGCGAATCCTGTGCAGATTAATTTACTGCAAGCACGCGGACGCGGTCTGGCAGCGTCGTGTGACGAATGGACGGATGAGTAAGGCTTAGAATGCTGTTGCGTGATACGAAATTAGGTTGTATTCTTACGTCAGGTTTGTAGGTGTCGTGATTATTTCGTCTCTTAAGCAGATCGTATTATAATAAGATTTTATTAACGTCAATCGATTCGATGACAATTGCTTCAAAATTTCTAAAGCCTTTATTCTTTATTTGAGATTCTCATTTTTCCATTTAGTGTGGCAAATTTAAAACATGTTTTTGTACTCATATATTGAAATTAAAAGATTGTTTTGAATTCATTGGTATAAATAGCAGATGATCATGTTACATTTTATGGTTTAATAATCTAGACTGGGGACTGACTATCCAACTATGCGGTAACAATAGATTTTAATAAGAGAAAAATGGCAGGCATGACCTAAGAGGTCCTCATTTAAGGTTGTTTATGCAAGGTGTCTAGAGATGAAATGTCCGGCTCGATGGTATAACTAATAGCGGCACCAGTTGCTAACACGCAGGGACCGATATCGAATCCCATCTGGAGACATCTTCCCTATCTTAGGACTGACTATTCAGCTAAGGGATGATGTTTTAAATCAAGGCAGCCAGAAATCGCAAGCCAAGACATTTTGTGATTATAAATCCTACGAAGAATAAGACAAAAAGAGCAAAATGAAAAATAAAAACGTATGTCGGCTTAATCAGTTTTAAACCCATGTTGCATTAAAAGTATAAAAAGTAGCATCAGAGTCATTACAATTTGAAGATTGAAGACTACAAGATCTGTTGCTGCTCATTCTTCTGAAGATTCAAACTGCTTACTACATATTTTGTACAAATTTGTCAAACCAAAGAGTTATTGGAAGATAATAAACATCAAACAGGATAAATCATTACTGTGTTAAAAATAATGAGTTCTTCTTATAACTATCGATCCTCTAAATCTAAAAATCGGAACATGCAGAATAATTGTTAGGCATATTTGTTAAATGCACTCTGTATGCTCTTCTTACTTGAGTAAAATTCTTTCTATCTTATCCAAGATGGTCATAGTTTATAATACTCTAGAGATTGTTTTTCTAGCTCATGAACTTAATCACGCCATATTTAGCAAAACAGTCCACCAAGAGTTATTGAGTCTGGAAAATAACGATTGCACAAAGGCAACAATTGTGACCAAAACACGACGTCTTTAAGCATTATATATGGTAGACAAATGTTCAATCGCGAGGAATAAGGTTTGCTATTGGCAGCATCTTGTTCCTTGAGCAGTCTTTTAGACGTGATAGAGATTAAGTGAGGACTGACTATCCAACTATATGGTATGTAAAATTATAGAAAACCATTAAATGACCTGTCGTTAAGCTAAGCAGAAGAGAATTATTTGTAGTACGCTAGCAAACGACTTTCTGACGTTATGATGCGTAAGTTGTTCTGAAAAAGCATTACTAGATAAATTGTTACAGCGTGTCTAACCAAGTAGTAACTAACTAAATTTTCAGAAACATGAAACACAAGTTTTTACATATTTTATTTTCATATTTGAACATTGATATTTTTCTTTAATATTCTAATACATAATCTTCGACAAGTCATTCGATACATCCCATTTATCTGGTCACAATCGTAACCGCACTGCTATAAAAAGGATACATAAAAAAGAACCAATTATTGAGGAAAACTTCTCTTCATTTTTAGAATAAAAGATAACATTACCGAAACACAATGCTCACTATATTTAAACTTCTCATTCTTCAGTAAAGACCCGCTGTTACGCTTATCGTTTCTCAGTCCACCATACACGAAGATAATTTTGGGGTATATTTCACCGTCAAATAAATTACCTTTGCTGAATAAAATATCTATCAGCATCCCGATATGGCTCCCGGTGGCAAAAAAAACCCCGGTGGTGCTTGTTGTTTGGAATATTCTTCAATAAATTCAACAACCAATCGCACCATTTCTTCAGCATTGCTCCAACAACCTAGCCTATTTGTTTTCCCACCATCCTTATCAGCTTCCCGAAGCAAAACGAAAATTCTCATCCCTTTCCGGCGAACTCACAGCGCGAAATGCACCGACCGACCGACGGATGTTGCCCGCATTCGTGGCAGATATGTAAACTACATGCAACAAAACGGCACCATGCATATAAATTTCAATGCTTTAACAGAACGGTTCGCTCCGGTGGAAGCGTTTCGTCACCGAGGACCCGTGGTTCGTCTCGGTATTACCCGACCGATGGTGAGCGCCCGCGAAAACGATATTCTTGCTCGTGTTTCCTGAAATTTTCATGCATGATCAAACTTTGTTTTTCCAATATTGTACATCCGCACCCCTTCCACCCGCAACATCTTTTAGTCCTTGTTCGTGTTTTCTTTTGCTGTGTATGCCAAGGAACGAGTTTTCTTTGCTTCTTGCGCCACGTTCAAGCGAGCGTCACACAAATAAAGGGAATAGTTTGAAGGGAGAGATGCTAGCGCGAATAACGGAAAACCCCAGACGAACGGCTTAAACCGTCAGTTCCATACAAAAAACACCCAGGAAACAGGAACCCTTTCCACCGGTACCAAGGCGTTAAAGTACGAATTGAAGGGAAAGGTCTTCAAGCCGGCACGACGTCTGACGGAAGGCAACCATCTCGTTTTGTTGTATTCGGCCTCACCTCTCGGATAGGAGTTGCGGAACGAATGTTTTTGTTCTCACTTCTACTATTCCCTTTTTATAGTGAGAACTTTTCCGGAACACTTTTTTTGTGTTTGTCGGACGTTTGATGCAACGGCGCGAGAGCTAAAAAAAACGTTTCACCTTCAGGCTTCCCGTTTGTCTAGCGTGGTACCGAAAACGACATTACGGAAGGTTTATAACCACGTGGGAATCGTTGCAGGTTTTTGCTTCCTCCACTGCCGAGGCACGTTGTTCTACTCGATTTACGATCAAATAAACGCCACTACTGCCGCATACTGTTGGTGTATGGTAAGAAAGGGTTTACCGTGGGCGGGCATTACAGGCTTCCAGGGAAGACAAACAACAAAGATTTGCACAAAAATTCAACCACAAACGAAACGGTGAACGGTGGTGGCAGTGAGCTTTTATTTGGGTATTATAGAGGTTTACTTCTGCTTTGGCTGGTTGGTGAAAGCAGGCTGATTGAAAAACGATACAGTGAACTGTTGATGACATGATATATGATATTTCAAAGTAGAGCAAACGTGGCTTGTTTATCTTTTTCCTAGTAAAATTAGCTCAACGCTACAAGTGCCTTTCAGAAAAATTATATACAAACATGTAAAAACCATTACTCTGAAGCTTAAATAAATAAATAAAACAGTTTAAAGAGCTAAGAATAAAACAAATTCTAATAAACCAAACCCAATATTTAAAAAAAAAATATACTCAACAATTATAAAAATAAATCGCAAAAAAAATCAAATATAAATTTAAATAAGGATACTTATTAAACCATTTTTTTTTCATGAATCAGGAAAACGACTCAACATTGTTAATAAACAAATTGTGATAAAGTTAATATTTACAATTATAGATCAAAACAAAACAAAACAATTAAAAAATAAAAACAAATTGAAAACAAATATAATCCAAAGCTAAAATAAACAGAAACAGAAAAAGCAAAACTCCTTTAAGAAAAGCAACAACATTAATAATATAAGGTAATATTAGTGCAAATACAACGTCAAGTCATCATTATGGCATAAATAGATAAAGAAGCTAACAGTCTAATTGAAAAATGTTACATAATACTATAAATGATAAGTTCCCGGAAACTTATAAAAGACCCGTAAATGAAACAGTGTAAATGCTAGTATAACGCAATAATAAAAGAAACATACAACGTCTGTTCAGAATTGTGAAAAATTTAAGTATATTTAGTACAAAAATAACAACTAAAAAAATTCTTCAAAAAGTAAAGTTGTAATGCTTTTCTATCCATTTTTAAAATACCTCAATTTTGCTTAAAATGTTTTCCCTATGTATGACATTAACTGTACCCGTTAAATTTGCTGCTAAATGTCATTTCACACCACAAGTCTCTAATACACAAACCAGACTCACCACCGCTCTCACTGATTTGTCATTTTTCACCAAACCAGCTTTGATCTGTGGTTTAAAGTTTTCCTTTCCAGTTTCTTTCTCGCATACTGTGTCGTTCGCTCTCGTAAATTACTTGCCTTCATCCACACGAAAACATTTCACTTTACCTTACTGTTTGCAAACATCGATAAATCACTTGTGAGCAAAAAACTAACTGCGGAAAAAAACTGTAAATGCTTCATCAGCTCCGAGTTTCTATCTGCTTTCATATTTTTTCCACAACAGAAACGAAAAGGGGAAAAAAGGCTGAGCAGAAAAAGTTAACACTTTCCACTCCAACAGCAAGTTTACGGACATGTTTTTCTAGTAAACATCTACTTTTGCTTTCCCTTTTTATACACAGCTATGCGTAGTTTTCTTGTGTTTCAAAACATTTCTAATCACGCAGCGTGAAAAAAAAATGGCCAACATTTCCTCTCCACTAAAACTCTATCTACCTTCCATCAAAATACCCGTTTTCCGTGGGCGCTTAAGGTGGCGTTGTACGCAATGAAAATGCTTCAAGAAAAAGGCCGAGGGTAGAGTATCCATCCATCAAGGGTGGAGGTGAGAATTTATCTAAATTTTCACCGCGCCCCCCGGAACTATCTGGCGCTTTCCCTGCCTTGGCTGTGGTCCCATTCAAGCCAATGTTTACAAACCACCCATGAATTATAACCACGCTTCGAAGCACACAGAGATGCTGCTTCGCTCTATAAGCACTGGGAAATGCATTCTCCCTTTTTCAAGATTTACATAAAAGAAAACAACAAATCCGACTGCCGCGGGAAAAGGCAACCACGATCTTTCATCGCAATTTCTACATTGATAGTTCCCATCTTCTCCGAGTTGGCGGAAAACCCATTCCAAATGGTGAACCAGAGGCCAGGTATTGTTTTTTTGGGGGTCGCTTTTCCAACCGTTGCTCATCTTCGCACGCGTTTGCATGTAAACTACCTTGAAAGTACCTAAAATTAGCTTCCTCAAGATTGAACGAATCCCGTCAAAGATCTGCTCCATCTCAACGGCTTCAGAGAGGTTAAACAGTGTGCGCGCGATTTTCCAAACACAGCCCAACGCCCGTGCGGTACCGATGACACAACCAAACCCACATCTTCCGCCACAAACAAGCAAAACTGCTGAGAGGTGTGGAATTTTTATACGAATTTATAAATTATTGTTTACTCCTCAGCGACCGCAGCACCCGAGAAGCGGTTTA
The DNA here is from genome assembly GCA_002091835.1 of Anopheles maculatus. NCBI lineage: Eukaryota > Metazoa > Arthropoda > Insecta > Diptera > Culicidae > Anopheles > Anopheles maculatus. Next base: position 84,516 of record KZ062663.1, read on the forward strand.
TTATTTTATGTGTCTCGGGTTTTTGAGTGACTTTTTTGGTGTTTGGGTGTTGGATACTGTCTCCATGTCTTCGTGCACCAGCAAACATCCCGCATCATCAGTCAACGATGTCAGACGGACGATCCTTACCGAGGGTTCTTCGCATCAACCAACCCACCCAATTCGCACCCAATCGGACGGTTGATGAAGGTTGAAATAACGCTAGCTCACCCTTGTGATTGCATTCGGGGCAAATGTGCGAGCGTAGGAATGCGACAAGGTGGCGTATTTTCATCATCATCATCGTTGTCGTTCGGTCGGTACGATGAAGGTGCGATTCGTCCAGTACGTGGGATGTGTCTTGACAGTTTGTATCGGTTTTGTGTCTTGTGCGTGAGTGTGTGGGCAATGTTTCATCCATGTCTGTTCTCGTTTCCGTGTAAGCGATGGATGCGGGATGGGCCTGTATTAAACGTCACGTGACACTTGCTAACGCTCACGGTGACGATCAAATTGAGCGTGCGAAAGGTGCGTCTCAGTGGAATTTGCGTAATTTGGAACAATGTTCTTTGTGGCATATTAACTGGTAGTAAAACTGCTGTTGGTATGAATAAAACAAATGTGTGAAAAACACTTAGAATAATATAAGCATCACATAATAATATAATCAGACGAACCTTATGATGCAATAATTAAATTAAAATTAAAAACATTGTAAACATTTATAAGACAAAAAACACTGATAGACATAAAAATTATATCAAAAATTGAATAAATCTTACCAAATAAAGTATGTAAGAAACAATACAAAAACAAATTTGAAACGAAAAAAAAGTGTTTAAAAATAATTTTAAAAAATCACTAAAACCGCTGAGTAAAATAAAATTTATTCAAATGCAAATAAATAAAGAAGTGCAAAAAAAAGACTTTAGGAAGAATGTGAACCCATGTTAATGCACTCAATAAAAACATTAATTATCCAATCATTTGCTTTTATAATCTTATCAAATATTCGAAAACAAATGTGAAAAAAATATATAAAGACAAACAAATATTTTTAAACTGTTAAACAGTAAAACATTTAACAAAAATAGAAAAAAAATAAACAATGAATGAGAAATGTGAACTTACAGATATTAAATGAATATGATTTAAGCTTTATGAAATTAAAACAAAGCTCAAATAAAACCTCATTACACAAAATAAAGAAACGCATATTTTCTATACGAAAAACTATAGAGAAGTCGAAGAGAAATATTTATAGGAATAACAGAGAACACAAAACATACACCACAAAAATGAAACTGATAATAATGTCACTCAAAGCAGACAAACTAGAGCTTGAAAAATTGTAACGAACATGGAAAATGTATGATGTTCGTGGCTGGTTTTAGAGAAAAAATCTGAACAGTATAAGATTTAACACAAAATCTTACTTTACCATTACTTACAGTGCACAGCATTTATTTTCATATAAGGCAAATGCTTAATAAACAATTCACTCCTAAGTACAGCAAGATTACAAAAATAAATAATTGCATTTTCTCACACTGATAGCTTCCACAACACTAGCGCCAAAAAGTTACAAAGCTTATTTCGAGGTAGAAATTCAATTGATGGGTTCATCAAAAAGTTTTCCAACGGTCATTACAGAGTATGAAATGTCCTTACTGTAAGCAAACACTGATGACAAGAGTAAAAAAAAACACACGCCAAGTGTCAAGTGCTTATGCGTTAAACTAACATCAAGAGAGCACCAAAAAAAAATGTAAAAAAAGTTTAAATTACAGTCCCTTCATTAGCCACCTTTTTTCTTTCCTTTTACCGTCTTTTCATTTTCTTATGCAAAAAAGAAAATTCGCCTATTGTAACCCATCATTTGCCACCTCATCAAGCCGAAGATAAGAAAATTCAAAAATTAAATCAACCATTAACCCTTTTCGCAATGAATGGTGTAACTTTGGTCCACGCTCTCTCTCTCTCTCACTTTCTTCCCTCATTTGTGGTCCACAACCTTTATCATCCACCATTTTCCTATGTCATTTTCCGTGTGGCGAAGGTCTATTTTGATTCTCGAGCCAATCATCAACCTTTTCGTGGCCCACCTCGAACCGATCTGCAGCTATACCCTCATCAACTCGGTGTACCGCACAAATCAAATTTAAAACCACTTGAAGATATTACGCGTGAAATTACTGAAATTAATACGCGGCTCGGCAGTTACGCCCCTACGGCAGTAACCACTTGACCAAACATTCCTGTACCACCCTCGAGGCAAAACGGTGGAACGCCATACCATCGGTTAACCGGAAACCTCTCTTTGTTTTTCCCTCGCGTCCTGTTCTTTCCACTTCTTTCATTAAATCAACCCTTCGCAATGGTGTTAATGGGTTGCGTTTGCTCGAAGGCACCACTTGCTACCTCCGTCAGCTTCGTTTGGCATTCCTTCGCCGGGAAGGGTGAACTAGCAAATGGAAAGGGTTCACGAACATCATTGTTTTGCTGAATTGGTACGCAAAAGCGTTCCAAGCGTCCCTTTCTTTTTCCACACAATCGCTCCCTTTTGCCGCGAGGAAGCGTTATCTGAATGGAATTTTATTAATTTTAGACGGAAAATTCTTCACATAATTCGTCGTCTACGTAACGCACGAGAAAGAGCGAACATCCTTGAGCTGCCGAGCGAAGACAGTGCGCGTTGGGAAAATTGTTTTCAAAGCTCACAGTGAAGGAGTGAAATGATCAGAACTTTTGGGGAAAACGTCGCTCAGAAGAACAAGAGTACATTCCAGTTTGCGAAGACATACTAATCCAGAAACCCAGCAAAGATAGCAGACGTGGATTCTAATTCTTGAGAATCCCTCTGTTTCCACGGCCTTGCCGAGACACAGCACAGCACAATCCCCACCGGAAAAAGCATATTTGTTGCGGGCGGTGTAGACTGGCTTAGAAATGGCTTAACGACGATCCGACAACTACGGGCTTCGAACTGCGGTTTGAAACACGAGCACTGAAGTAGAAGGATTAAATTGATTTGTTGAATGTTGTGCAGCCACCGTCGTTGCTACGGTTGAGGGTTGAGGTTACGACAGGGTCGAGAGGGGACCGGGACTGATGAGAGCCTGAGATTTGGAAATGAGTTAAAGAACAAGCTGTTCATGTTTAATTAAGTAATTCAGGCAATACGTCTGGTGTAGGATTTTGTACCCGATAGCATCAGCGATCGGGAGGTGTTAATCCGTCCTTGGCAGAAAAAGGATGGGATGGTTAAGTCTGATGTGATTTGGCTGACTTTAGTGGGTGAGTGTGGATTGCGTTAGTTTAGAGTGGGTTGAATTAAGTACGGTTGGTTTTGCTGATTTCAACATAAGGTGGAATGTTTGAAGTCATTCATGTGTTTTGGTAGCTTCTTAAGTTCGCAATGAAACGTGCATATCAAAAATCAACAAATTTTTGAAACTTTAACGGATTTTGATTCTGTAATTAAAGTAATTAAACTTTGATAGTAATTCGTAATAATTTTGAGAACATAATAAGATAACATATGCTTCCCTAATGTTATTGTTGTACATATGTGTCTTATGATCGTATGATAAAAAACTCATATAAGACATGATTTTAATTGCTTAATTTATTTAGATTAAAAAAAACTTTTTTCTAATTAGAATAAAATCAAAAAATTTCATTTGTTATGTTAACAGAAAAGGAGATATAAGCCGAAAATGATTTTTTTGATAAAAGAACAAAGCTGAATGATATTCTGTAGTAAGTTGCCGAGAATAATACAAAAATATCAAGTTTTTGTGTACAGCTTAACAGCAAATCATTTTACTTAACGTCTCTGGATCCTTACCAAACATTTTTCTACCATTTTTTAACAAACCAAAGTTTCTCTTCATTGATTTTTTAAATTTTTTTTAGTTCGAAGCAGTTCGGATATCCTAATAAAAAAAGGCCAAATACTGACCTTTTTTGCTTTTTTAATAACACATTGGCTCACTAGTTTCTGTAACATAATTAAACATCACTGTATGAATAATAATAATATTGTGTCACAAATATGGATTCAACATATGTTAGTATTAATAAGAGTATTATCAAAAACGGCAATAATCTTAACGTACTGTTTTGCTTGGCACTACAACCACGCTTACCCAAGCCCATGACAACTGCAGTCACTTTTATTGAAACGTAACTCAGTTTTCGAAGAATAGAACATGATACTCGCCGGTCTTCACACGGTAGGACCGAGGTTCGAATCCTGGCGGACCGCCTCCCCGTACGCAGGACTGACTATTCAGCTACGGGTAAAAACTGAATCACAGAGAGCTAGCAATAGCAGGCCAAGACCTCACGAGGTTGTAGTGCCAAGGAAGAAGAAGAAGAAGAACATGATACTAATTACAAAAATTCAAAATGAACTATTTATCGTGGTTGTTTAATTATTTTATATTCTAATTCTGTTGTGCTAAAGAATCAACACAACTTATAGCACAACTTGGGATGAAGTATTCACGCAGTCACAGCCAGATATATGCAATTATACGCCTGAGCTTTGGCACATTTATTTTTTTACAAATATGATGATGCATTACAAATGTGAGATGCATTTAGAGATCATTTTGTCAAAAACACTTTCATTCTATAGATTTTTATCCGATGCCGCTAGGAGATGAATTAAGATAATTAGTACCGTTCGATATTGACACCACCATCCAGGAAATCGAAAACAGGATCCGTTGCCCGCTCTGGCAAAGCAGTGCATAATTGTATCAGTTCCGTAAACAGTACCGTATCAAATATTGGCACTGCTGCTTATGCACCGAAGTACTGTGTACCGTGCAAAGATGAGACGGTTCTCCCAGTTCAGCGTCCAGGCACAGGTAGGCGAAACATTTTTGCCCCCCCATCGACCCACCAGAGATCCGAGGTTTTCGAAATCGAAACGAGAGTTCGCAACGGCTACGAAAAGACTAACACCCACTGTGCCGGTTGTGTGGGTAGTCGGGTGCAAGTAGTTTTTGCCCCAGCGTGTACCGGTGGCCCGGTCGCCCAACACGTGGTGAGTGTGGTTTTGCGCTCGACTCGCTTCGAAACGAGCCGCCGACCGGTGAATCAAAACACACTCACACACTGGGTGGGTGTGCCCGTATGTGTGCCGATGGTCGCTTGCGGTGTGACCGTGTGGTGTGATTGTTTATTTCAATTACATTTTCCACTCTCCATTAATTGATTGGTTTGGGATGCATCCATCGAACGGAATATTGGTTCAGTGGCCGCCCTATACGTGTGAGTAAATTGTGTCTGTGTGTGCTCGGTGCATATATTCTTGGAAACAGGCTTTTGTCGAGTTTTATGCACGCACTGTCTGACTGGTTTGTAGTGGTTGCCGGTGAGGATAAATTTGCATTCATCGAGTTGCCGAGAATAATACAAAAATATCAAGTTTTTGTGTACAGCTTAACAGCAAATCATTTTACTTAACGTCTCTGGATCCTTACCAAACATTTTTCTACCATTTTTTAACAAACCAAAGTTTCTCTTCATTGATTTTTTAAATTTTTTTTAGTTCGAAGCAGTTCGGATATCCTAATAAAAAAAGGCCAAATACTGACCTTTTTTGCTTTTTTAATAACACATTGGCTCACTAGTTTCTGTAACATAATTAAACATCACTGTATGAATAATAATAATATTGTGTCACAAATATGGATTCAACATATGTTAGTATTAATAAGAGTATTATCAAAAACGGCAATAATCTTAACGTACTGTTTTGCTTGGCACTACAACCACGCTTACCCAAGCCCATGACAACTGCAGTCACTTTTATTGAAACGTAACTCAGTTTTCGAAGAATAGAACATGATACTCGCCGGTCTTCACACGGTAGGACCGAGGTTCGAATCCTGGCGGACCGCCTCCCCGTACGCAGGACTGACTATTCAGCTACGGGTAAAAACTGAATCACAGAGAGCTAGCAATAGCAGGCCAAGACCTCACGAGGTTGTAGTGCCAAGGAAGAAGAAGAAGAAGAACATGATACTAATTACAAAAATTCAAAATGAACTATTTATCGTGGTTGTTTAATTATTTTATATTCTAATTCTGTTGTGCTAAAGAATCAACACAACTTATAGCACAACTTGGGATGAAGTATTCACGCAGTCACAGCCAGATATATGCAATTATACGCCTGAGCTTTGGCACATTTATTTTTTTACAAATATGATGATGCATTACAAATGTGAGATGCATTTAGAGATCATTTTGTCAAAAACACTTTCATTCTATAGATTTTTATCCGATGCCGCTAGGAGATGAATTAAGATAATTAGTACCGTTCGATATTGACACCTCCATCCAGGAAATCGAAAACAGGATCCGTTGCCCGCTCTGGCAAAGCAGTGCATAATTGTATCAGTTCCGTAAACAGTACCGTATCAAATATTGGCACTGCTGCTTATGCACCGAAGTACTGTGTACCGTGCAAAGATGAGACGGTTCTCCCAGTTCAGCGTCCAGGCACAGGTAGGCGAAACATTTTTGCCCCCCCATCGACCCACCAGAGATCCGAGGTTTTCGAAATCGAAACGAGAGTTCGCAACGGCTACGAAAAGACTAACACCCACTGTGCCGGTTGTGTGGGTAGTCGGGTGCAAGTAGTTTTTGCCCCAGCGTGTACCGGTGGCCCGGTCGCCCAACACGTGGTGAGTGTGGTTTTGCGCTCGACTCGCTTCGAAACGAGCCGCCGACCGGTGAATCAAAACACACTCACACACTGGGTGGGTGTGCCCGTATGTGTGCCGATGGTCGCTTGCGGTGTGACCGTGTGGTGTGATTGTTTATTTCAATTACATTTTCCACTCTCCATTAATTGATTGGTTTGGGATGCATCCATCGAACGGAATATTGGTTCAGTGGCCGCCCTATACGTGTGAGTAAATTGTGTCTGTGTGTGCTCGGTGCATATATTCTTGGAAACAGGCTTTTGTCGAGTTTTATGCACGCACTGTCTGACTGGTTTGTAGTGGTTGCCGGTGAGGATAAATTTGCATTCATCGTGGCTTACCGTCGTAAGTTCGCCAACCATGTACTCTGCTCGGTGGGAGAAAGTAGATTGTTACGGTGTCTTCAAACCACGTAGAATGTTGCCATCGCACCGCAAATGTATGGAGGTTTAGCCATTTTGTTGAAAGAGTAACAGTCAATAGTTTGACTTGTTGTTCACACTTGGCCAGAGTGTTTGATGAATATTGATTTCGCTCTGTGCAAAGTTGCTCATTTTAAGGCAACGCCATTTTACAGCTTTAGTTCTTATTGAAATCAAATTAATTTTTTGCAAATGGTCTAACACAATTTTTTGGCTTGGTTTGTTTATTTAAAATTGAAAGTCGTTTATTTCATACAGGTCGAATTTTTTAATTTCTCAGTAAATATTAAAGTTACAAGTGACGTTTCATGTATGTAAAATAAACAAATAGAAAGAAGTTTAAAAACATCCATTTGATTTTCATTTCATCAACCAAAGGACACCATTTCATACGCTGGAGAGGTTTTATTGCACATTGCAGTAAATGAAAGTAAAAACTGATGTTATGCTGAAAAACTCAAGTAGCCTCGAAGCACCTCGACCATGCAGCAACGTTCGGTTGATGTCACCATCCAGTGGCCACTTGACTTGCTCACATACGCCCGACTCGTAATCTAATTGAAACGCATCCGCTTCAGCAACCTGTCACCGGGCTGGCCACCCCTAGTGCAACATCGCCCGTGCGCGATGCATTTTAATTTTCTGCCACTTTTGACAAGCAAGAGCAGCTCGTAAAATTATTCTTCCCCGCAGTTCGAGCGAAAGCGACTCATGCTCCCGGGCAAGGTACACATTTTCTTCGTTTTATCTTTCAAGGCGCCATTTTGCGGAGAAGGTGAAAGTGGTAGTGGTAGGTTTTTAGTGGAGGTCCCCGAAGAAAGACGTTTTCTTGTGCCTTGCACTTGAACTTGTGCTCTCGGTTTCATCTTTTCAACGCAAGCACCGGAACAGTGGCGTTTAGAAAAGGATTAAAAAGGTTTAAAAGTACAAGCGCGCATGAAGTTCTCTCGGGAGAATGCTTTTTCCAGAGCATATTAAGAGTGCAATGACCATCCTTTAACGCAACGTACGTGAAACTGTGCAATATGATTACAAAATAAGGTGGGTCCAATTCTCCAAAGGAATTCTTGTCTTAAATTATCTTCCAAATACATCATCCTTCTCCAGCCCTAAGAAGAAAGAACAGATTGACGATGAGAAATCATTGTCTTGCTCTTGAACAGACGAACTCCAAATCGACTCCACGAACAAATATCTCCATCCATCCAAGACGACCTCGTTAGTAATACACAGAAAAATAATCCACCAACATTACCCCCATCGAGGATAATAGTATCGATTACGTCCTGCGACCACTTGCTTGCTTGTCCGAACAAAATCCCTGTCACGAAGATGTTGCAATCCTATGCGTCTCCTCCAAACTTCAACTTCCTTTTCCATTACCAATCACAACACCGCTGCGCGCAATCGATGTTGCAATGTTGCAATCCGGCCCCCAGTCCCATCTGTCGCTCATCACTGTCAAAAGAGATTGCACGGATTTCCTTCCGGCTCCATCGATGCGGACTGACATTTCCGAGGCGAAGGAAACGTGTCCGAGTTTCGAGTTTGACATCGTCTCGCCGTCGCCATCACCGTCACCATTATCCGGACGGGCATTGTCTATCGCTGAGGATGGGGACAATGCCGGTACGGGGGGAGGCCGATCGGTGTCAGATAGTGGTAAATTTATTCATCGTCCTTCGTTGCTGTCACTCACTGCTGGAGGTGCAGTGTGCAAGCTTACCAGACTCGGGTTGACTTTGGCATGGGAGTGCCCTTGGCTCAAGAGTGTTTCATGTAGTGAGCAACGTTTAATTTAAAGTAGGTATAAATTATATTGAAATTTAATAAAACACCACTCCACTCCAGCCGAGGAGGTGAAGTCAACTCACATTGACTCGTGAAGCCACGAGCTGCTACTTCAATGCCCGAGACCGTACAGAAGAATGGAGAATAATATTCTATTCACACGAGCCATAGGCGGCAAGGTGTCGGAGAGAAGCACTTTGCTGTGTCTTTTAAATGTTTGTGGAGCTATCAAACTGCATCGTGTTGGTATAAATTCGCAACGAAAATGCATAACAGGTGCACAATTGGAATTGGTGTTGGTTGTTCATTTCATGCTTAACACACCGCCACCGCCGTCAGAATACATACTCACGGTTGTGGCAACCATCGTACCTGAAGTTTGCTTCACTGTTCGATCGAACATTTAATGAAAACAGTTAAACATAAACTGCTCTCTCTGTCTCGCTCACTCACGTTTTCCACAACAGTCATAGCCTTTCGAGTGAACCTGAGCAAAACGTCGGTTGATGATTTAACCAGACCGCTTAAGACGACAGAACGCACGGCGCAACAGACAGAACCAGGTGTTTCTGTGTGTTTAGCCAGGGATAGGAAATGTCGAGTGTAAGCTGCCACTCAGACAGGAAATGTCGGCAATGGTGCAGGATTGACAGACATCGTAAAATCTGGGACGGTATTACACTGGCAAAATGAGCTGCTGCAATTGCATAGATGTGCGATGTACGGGTAGAGTGGGATTTTGGGGGTATCCGACATTTAAAAAGCCATTAAATATTTGGCTTTTTAAGAAAAAAAATGATGATGCTTGAATTTATGATGCCGATGATTTCAGAGAACTTTTCGCTTTGCTATTTATTTACCTTTGATTTTAATTGAAATTGTTTAGCTGTTAGATAAACGAATCCTCTAATGGTGCCTATTTGACTAAAGCATAATAAATTTTATACAAACAAATGATAAAGGAGAGAGGAAATAATGGAAAAATAACGAATAGGAACCTATCCCTGTGCTAAACAAATAGCAGTTGAATTAGCCTACACACCACTCTCATATAAACAAAATCCCTATGCGAAGATGCTATACAGGATTGCCTTGGATAAATTACCACCACCAAGTGTAGTTAGAAAGGATCCAAATTGTAAGTGGACTATTATTTGGCGTAACATAAACAATAATAACCTATCTTCTTGTGAGAGAAGCAAGTATTTTGCCTTAGTAAACAACAAAATTCCTTACAGAGAAAAATTGTATGATTGGAAAGTGGTAAATGACTCAAGATGCGACTATTGTGGGAAAACAGAATCCCTAAAGCACAAAATAGCAGAATGTCAAAGAGTTGAGCCGTTATTTGTAATGATGCGGAAAATAATGCACGAGAATAATCTGAAATGCCCCTCCTTTAATGAATTAATAAGACCAACATTAAAATGTATGAATAAGACGGATAGAATAGATATTATGAAAATTTTCATTAGATATGTTGAAATTATAACTTCCAATATTGGTTCCCTGCATATGAGTATAGATACACTAAGATCATACCTAGTTTAAGTTGTAAAGTACAATGTAGTATTATAAGAATAATAAAATGTGATACTAATTGTAAAAAAAAAAAATCATGGCAGAGCATGAAATGACTAATAGAAGATAGAAAATATCTAAAACAATTTTGCAAGCAGAACATTTAAAGAGTGATTCAGTCAAATGATAATTGAAAACAACATCCAAATTCTTAATGGTACTCGTCAAAATTAAGAAGGAATAGAGTTTAAATAATATTTATCACAATATTCTAAAGCAAAATTTAACAATTAAATAGAAAAAAATGCAGGTAGTTTCCGTATAAGATTCTTAAAGGAACCTGATATTCAAAATAAATAAATTTAGATATGAGAAACCGATAAACCTACGTTATGCTACTCAACCAAATAAAGTTGTGAGATATTCGAATCAGAAACGAACGATAAACTTAATTTGTTACCATAAAATATCTTTTACTCCATCTTTACGGAAAGCTCAAGTTTATAATATTTAACATTTAATAGATCCTAATAAAAATCAGAATTATATTAGAACCATTATTGTTTTTTATTTATAAAATTTCAGGCTATATCAAGTTTTCTTAGAACTAATCTTCTTCTTTTTGGCCTAACGAGCTTTTCGGTCATGTCTGCCATTTTTGGCTTACTAGACTTATTTTTACCGCATAGGTGGATAGTCAGTCCTCACTATGGGGGAACGGCCCAGATGAGACTTAAACCCCGGTCCTGCCGTGTGAAGACCGGCGCCGCTGTCGCATCTTCCACCGGGCCGCCCTATACTCTAATTCTAATAACTAATCCTATACTCTAATTTTACAAACTAAATCAAGCCTACAATAAGACGTACTCCTCAAAACAAGGCACTCACTGCCACTGCATCATACAATGGACGAAAGGAACGGGTAGGAACATAGAAAGCAAAGATGGAGAGTAAGGAAGCCACGTCGATTACACCAAAAAGAAGATTCACAATGATCATAGAATGCGCCTGAAGCATAACGCTTGTTTTCTAGACTACACTAGACTAGGACTACGCTAACTCTTGGCTTGCTTCAAGCCTCCAGGAGCTATCAAGCCGTTTTAATTACCTTATTTAGTTCCTTCTCAAACTAGACTTGTTGTATAGTCAATTGTTTTAATTGAAACCCGTCTGCTAATTGACATTTGAATGTTTTTTCAAACAATTTTTATAAAAGTAAGTATGTCATCGCTTGAGCTCATGAAATTATTTTTCACCAGACCCAGTTTTTCACCATCCATAGCCAATCAATCTCGCCATCATGCATTACACAACGTGTAAAATAATCCATATCATCCAACCATGTTGGATGACATCTTCTGTGGAAGAAATTTCCAAAATTAGTTGGTTTTTGAAATAGTTTACCGGCGTTTCTGTTGAATGAATGAAGTAGTCGTCTGATGTATCCGTTGGTGGTATGATATCTTTTCTGGTAGTGTTGATCGTTCTTTCTGATGAATTTGAAGCTCTCTCTGAAATTGATGAAACTGTGTTATTGATCTTCATTTCATGTATCGGTTGTACCCAAAAAAAATTTAGGTCCACGTTTTCGTCTTCATCTTCAGAATCAGACGGTTTGTCTTCGTCTTGCACTTCGTTATTATGAAGTTGCATACGATTCAATGTTAATTTACTTTTCGTTGATTCCTCTTCCATTGGTTGTGGAAATGATTTTGTGTTACTATTTTTATCGTTGTCATAAAATCCAACAATAATCGTAGTCCAGGTCTCGATGGTATACCGAAGGAGTTTTTTGAATACACTTTTGAAATTATTCACAAAGAATTAAACCTCATAATGAACGACATTCTACACGTTCCAATCCCAAACAAGTTAACTGAAGGAATAATAGTCTTAGCCAAAAAAAATAACCAAGATGGTAGCAATCTTGAATCATATAGACCTATTTCTCTTTTAAATACAGATTTAAAACTTTTCAACCGTATTATGAAATACAGAATCACTAAGATTTTAGAGACACATAATATAATACCACCTTGTCAAAAATGTTGCAACAATGGCAAAAATATTTTTCAAGCACTACTGTCAGTTAAAGATAAAATAATCGAACTTAAACAAAAAAACAAACCAGGAAAACTCATCTCTTTTGATTTATCAAAAGCCTTTGATAGAGTTAACCATAACTTTCTTTACATCACAATGGAAAAATTCGGCTTTAATCCCGATTTCATAGAAAACATTCGAAAACTCAATTCTACTGCTACTTCGAGATTATATATCAACGGAATACTATCAGAAAACATAAAAATTAACTGCTCTGTCCGACAAGGAGATCCTCTTGCTATGCATCTTTTCGTAATTTATTTATCTCCTCTATTGAACAAACTTGAAATTATTTGTAATAGTCCTGACAACGTAATAAATGCATACGCAGACGATATATCGATCATAATCACTTCTGAGGAGCAAATAGAAGAAATCAAAAATGAATTTAATGCCTTCAGTAAAGTTGCCGGAATTAAATTAAATCTAAATAAGTCGCAAGCCTTAGACATAGGAAAAATTTCTAATAATACTCGCCTCAAAATAACATGGCTGCAAACTACTGACAAAATCAAGCTACTAGGAATTTTTTTCACCAATTCCCTGAGACTAACTATGAAATTAAATTGGGATGTAACAACCCATAAATTTGCTCACATCATTTGGCAACATAAAAATAGAGATCTAAATTTATATCAAAAAGCAATATTAGCTAACACGTATGTTACATCTAAACTTTGGTTTGTTGGTTCAGTCGTCTCAATAAGCTCATTTCATCTAGCAAAAATACTTAGATTACTGGGCATATTCATGCGACCACAACATGATCTACGAATAAAACTAGATCAATTGGCCCTTCCTAAAGCACAGGGAGGTCTAAACGTACTGAATCCAAGATTAAAATTAAAGACATTGCTCATAAATAGACACTGGATAGAAAGAGAATACATGCCTTATACTAAAATTTTAATTGAAAATACTGGTAACCCACCTTGCCTATTGAACATTCCAACCACCTATCCCTGTGCTAAACAAATAGCAGTTGAATTAGCCTACACACCACTCTCATATAAACAAAATCCCTATGCGAAGATGCTATACAGGATTGCCTTGGATAAATTACCACCACCAAATGTAGTTAGAAAGGATCCAAATTGTAAGTGGACTATTATTTGGCGTAACATAAACAATAATAACCTATCTTCATGTGAGAGAAGCAAGTATTTTGCCTTAGTAAATAACAAAATTCCTTACAGAGAAAAATTGTATGATTGGAAAGTGGTAAATGACTCAAGATGCGAATATTGTGGGAAAACAGAATCCCTAAAGCACAAAATAGCAGAATGTCAAAGAGTTGCGCCGTTATTTGTAATGATGCGGAAAATAATGCACGAGAATAATCTGAAATGCCCCTCCTTTAATGAATTAATAAGACCAACATTAAAATGTATGAATAAGACGGATAGAATAGATATTATGAAAATTTTCATTAGATATGTTGAAATTATAACTTCCAATATTGGTTCCCTGCATATGAGTATAGATACACTAAGATCATACCTAGTTTAAGTTGTAAAGTACAATGTAGTATTATAAGAATAATAAAATGTGATACTAATTGTAAAAAAAAAAAATCATGGCAGAGCATGAAATGACTAATAGAAGATAGAAAATATCTAAAACAATTTTGCAAGCAGAACATTTAAAGAGTGATTCAGTCAAATGATAATTGAAAACAACATCCAAATTCTTAATGGTACTCGTCAAAATTAAGAAGGAATAGAGTTTAAATAATATTTATCACAATATTCTAAAGCAAAATTTAACAATTAAATAGAAAAAAATGCAGGTAGTTTCCGTATAAGATTCTTAAAGGAACCTGATATTCAAAATAAATAAATTTAGATATGAGAAACCGATAAACCTACGTTATGCTACTCAACCAAATAAAGTTGTGAGATATTCGAATCAGAAACGAACGATAAACTTAATTTGTTACCATAAAATATCTTTTACTCCATCTTTACGGAAAGCTCAAGTTTATAATATTTAACATTTAATAGATCCTAATAAAAATCAGAATTATATTAGAACCATTATTGTTTTTTATTTATAAAATTTCAGGCTATATCAAGTTTTCTTAGAACTAATCTTCTTCTTTTTGGCCTAACGAGCTTTTCGGTCATGTCTGCCATTTTTGGCTTACTAGACTTATTTTTACCGCATAGGTGGATAGTCAGTCCTCACTATGGGGGAACGGCCCAGATGAGACTTAAACCCCGGTCCTGCCGTGGATCGTTACCACCTGTGGGAACGATGCATGGTGCTTCACGTCATAACTCCTCCGGGGGAAGTTCAGAGTACGTCCTCGAACTCAATTGTTTAGATGTCCAGCTCCAGGTCGAACATTGATAGAGATCCTTTTCTTTAAAAGGCACATCACAGTAAACAGTATTACTAAGATCAAGGCTGAAATACCTCCTAGGCCAATGAACAGCAAAGTTTGGTGCCCGAACGTCTTTAGTGCTACATGCTCTATGGGCTTGCGATTTTCCATAATTTTATTATGGATAAGGGAGATGTTGTCAGTGTGCTCAATACTCCAGTTTACCACGAGTCCTGGCATAGCTCCTCTAAATTCATCGTCTTCCTTTCGTGCTCTTCGGATACAAAAGTATCATTGCCTAGTTTCGCTGTACAGCTATGAAACGTTATGCCGAAATTTCCGAATAACGATCGATTATGTTGCTCACAGTTGAATTTCATGATCATCCCTTTCGCATTGTTGAT